>JACXSJ010001317.1:0-99725 GCA_014851325.1 Pentalonia nigronervosa
ACGCCATTCACGAATTTTGATTTTTTTTTTGGAACTCACGTGTGTTTAAGTATTAATTAATAAGTGTGACAAGTAAGTCGCACCCCACGACAAACGACTCTGGTTGCAAAACTCGAGGTCTTGTGGACCTCTCATAACATCTTTACCAGTTAAAGTAACAATCTGTTTTTCTACCGTAAATTATTTAGAGAATTTTTTTTTTTAATTTTGATGTACCTAATTCAAAATCCGAACAAGTAGTTTAAAAATATAAAATAAATGAATATGTGTATATTATTGGATCTAGTGTTTATTATACTCGGACCATTTTTACAAATCAAAATGTTGAGAGATTATTATTAATTATTGAAATTCTCAAATCTCTACAGCCCTCCCCCCCAATTTCTTCCCAACAATTCAAACCCAATATCGTGCGGAATTATTGTCCTTAGCGCACAAAGTGAAATAACTCAAAAATCTACACGTCAACATTTCCAGAAAATCTGTTCACCGAATAATTTAACGGTTGAAAAGGGAGGTTCTAAGTGTCCAATTTGAAACATGGAAGTTTGTATCACCGTAAAGACACTTCTTCAGTATTACAAAAAATCTCAATAATTTGATAAAACATACCTTTAAGTATCTACATCTAAAAATTCCAAAAATCGGATTTTGAATAATTGCATTATTAGGAAAAAAGGATTGAGCGTGCTTGCGGCGATCGCCCTGTATAGTGTTGTCACTTGTCGGACACGGAAAATGATTTGGTGAAAGGTTGGTTGTTTACGAGTAAAAAATTTCATACGTGAAAAAACCTACATTTTTTTGAAAACATTTCGGGGCAGGGGGTCATCCTGCTCGATTTCATTTTCCTGTCGTATTCGTTTGATGAATTAATAATTATAGTGTCGTCCCATTGCCGGTTGTCCATTGTATTTAGTGATAAAAACCGAACGGAAAATTAAAAGGCTGTGGGACGGGTAACGCTTTTTGTTACAACTAGAGCGCAGTCGTGATTTAAATCATTTTTTTTTTTTCTAAACAGTCGTACAGATGGAAATGAGAATGGCAGTATTGTGTTCGCGGAAATGTTATTTGAATAGTCGGTACTGCGCTACTGCTTTTAGCTCTGCAGTGCATTCGGCCAGCCGACTTGTACGAGTTCCTTTTGAAATTTAATGTTTTAAACTAGATCACTTCCACCTGAACGTTTGCCCTCACCCGTCAGTCGTCGTGTATCGCTGTAATAATATTGTCTTGCACATTGCTACTTTAAAAATATAGCAACAATTCCTCACGGTTATTTTGTTGGGTAATTCGTAATATCGTATCGCATCTTATTATAAGCTTGTTTGAATCGGGGAAAAAAAAATCGTCATGTCGAGCTTAAAGTTTACTTCTCTTTTGACGAATCCAGGTAATATTATAATTTTTTTCTCTCGCAGCATTTAATCGAGTTAAAGCCGATTTGATTAATACGAAATACATAACATAGTTTATAATATTGGAAAATTGGCGTGTTCTAATATGTGTATTAACAACACTGTGCAGGAATGAAGTTTGCTCTGAATGGTGTCACAAAAAGGTCGATAGCATCGTTGTCATCTTTGTCAGAGACTCATCGGCTGTTGTATAAAACGTGTAGAGATTTTGCAGAAGGAGAATTAAAACCCGTTGCAGCCAAAGTGGACAAGGAACATTTATATCCCGAGAAACAGGTCTGTGACTTGTCATAAACATTTGATTTTAAAGTATATAGTTGATATAGGTATCATAAATCTGTAGCATTCATAAATTTGGTAAATTAATACTCAAAATCTGTTAGTAATATAATTTTATGCAATTAAATTTATATTGAAATAATCTTGCACTATATGTGATACAAAGTCTGCGTGGATGCATTTGATAAATACCTTTGTTCTGAAATCACATTTGTGTTAATTAATTATATAACAATTTAAAAAGTGTAACTTAAGGTAGGCATTTATGTCATTGAAATTTTATAGATAGTTATTTCGTTATTCCCACTATACACGTTTAATGTCTATGTGAAAAATACTCCTACTGAATGTGATGATTATAATATGCATATAGTTAATAGTATTTAATTTTCTGTTTACATTCTAACATCCTATGTTGATGTTAAAAATGCATTTATAATTGAATTCAAAGGTTATTGTTTCATTTCAAGTATGATATTGTTACAGGATTATTTACTTAGACTATTTATACCATACATACAAGATAGGTGAAGTATTTTGATAGATACTATTTTAAATATCTTTAAAAGAAAAAAATTTCAAATATTATCTATAATAAGAGTTTTGTATAATATTGACTAGGTAATGGGTAGGCATAGATATTGTTAGTAATTATAATTGAAGTAATTATAAAATGATCATAAACATTTTTTTCATGACATGTTTAAAAAAATGTTTACATTATTGAAATATTTTTTTTATGTAATTCAGATTAAAGAAATGGGAGAACTGGGATTAATGGCAATTGATATTCCAGAATCATTAGGTGGTACTGGACTTGACTATTTAGCGTATGCTATTGCAATAGAAGAAATTTCTAGGTAGACTAAAAATACATACAAAATTTTTAATGCTTCTATCCATTATTTGAATGCCAATATTCTTGGTTTATTTTAGAGGTTGTGCATCAGCTGGAGTTATTATGAGTGTAAACAATTCTTTGTACCTTGGTCCAATTAATAAATTTGGAAATGATCAACAAAAAGAAGAGTTTATCAGGCCTTTTACAACTGGTGAAAAAGTTGGATGTTTTGGTCTTAGTGAACCAGGTAAATAAAACATTTATTGTTCAATTATTAAAATGTAATGTATATTCAAGAGATTCCAGATAAGTCTAATTCCTGTAATAAATAATTTATTATGTGGAAACAATCAAATTTTATGATTTATTTAATTATATTGTTGAACAATTTAATCACTTGATAGATATACTTATTGATATTTAATGTAATAAAAATAAACAATAGGCATAAAATACGATTAATTATTTGGATCATATTTCAGGTTAATAGTTCAACCTGATACAAACAATTTTAATTAGTAATTACTAATACTAATTTAGATTAAACGTGGCCTTTAACAACTTATTTATCATTCTCGATTTAATATATTATTTTTATCTACAATTGGATAAGATTTGAATTATAATGTTACTCTTTTATCAAACATCAACAAAATGTATAATAATATTGCGGGATCTTAATCATATAGATAAATGAAAAAAGTGTATACAATACATAGGCATTTTTCTTTCTGATTGATATAATTTGCCAAGTTTGAAAAAATATCATATAATTCAACAATGTACATTTATTCTATATTTTTAAAAAATGCAGTTATGAAATAAAGTTACAACTGTATTATATTGAGAAAGAATTTAAAAGCAATAAGTTATGTCTAAAATAATCTATTTATGAATAATAATACTATATAACTTGATTAACATTGATCTAATAGTAAAATATAATATAAACAGTAAAGTATTAATATTTTACATATGATATTTTTAGTTATCTAATTTTTATATTTTTCTTTAAGGTAATGGAAGTGATGCCGGTGCTGCTTCTACTATGGCGATTAAAAGTGGTTCAAACTGGATTTTAAATGGCACTAAGTCATGGATTACTAATGCTCATGAAGCTAAAGCATCAGTCCTGTTCGCAACTACCGATAAAGCTAAGAAACACAAAGGAATTAGTGCATTTTTAGTTAGAAGAGAATATCCAGGTAAAAATATTGTTATAAGTTATAAGTAAAATATACAGATTAAGAGATTTACAAATGCATGGTATGATGAATTTATATTTATTCTTAGGGTTTTCATTGGGTAAAAAAGAAGATAAACTTGGCATACGAGGTTCATCTACTAGTAATTTAATATTTGAAGATTGTTCAATTCCAGAAGAAAACATCTTGGGTGAACCTGGTATGGGATTTAAAATTGCGATGATGACTTTGGGTAATTTATCTTATTATTTTTTTTTTTTTTAAACAGTTCTAAAATAACCAATAAGTGTACCATTTTAGATGCTGGTCGCATTGGGATTGCTTCTCAAGCACTAGGAATAGCGCAAGCATCTCTCGATGTTGCTATTGAATATGCAACCAAGAGAATAGCATTTGGTGCTCCAATATCTAAACTGCAAAGTATTCAGGTATTTACATTTATTTTTAATTAAGATTTGATTAGTATATAAAAATAGTACAGCTTTGTACATTTTTACCTTAACTGCATTGTATTTTATATTAATTTAACTCTGTATTTGAATAAATAAAAAAACCATAAATATTTTTTTATAGAATAAAATTGCTGATATGTCTCTTCGATTAGAAAGTGCAAGACTGTTGACATGGAGAGCAGCTGTTTTAAAAGATGAACATAAGCCATTCACAAAGGTTCTTAGATTTAATTATATTTTTTAGATTTGTCAATTTAAAAATTACTTTTTCACTAAAGGAAGCAGCAATGGCGAAATTAGCTGCATCCGAAGCTGCAACATTCAATGCACACCAGTGTATTCAAGTGTTGGGTGGTATGGGTTATGTTTCCGACATGCCTGCTGAACGGCACTATCGTGATGCTCGGATAACAGAGATTTATGAAGGAACGTCTGAAATACAGAAGCTTGTAATAGCTGGAAATGTATTCAAAGAGTATAGTTCTTAAGGAATTATTAGCCATAAGTATTAATATTGATATACCATTACCAAATGATTCAAGTATATTCTATACAATATTCTGATGATGTTTTGACTGAATTTCCTAAATCTAAAAGTCTGTATACCTATGAAAGTATAAATTTTACATATTGAAAACTCAAAACATATATTATAATTGCTTAAACTTTAAACTCATTAATCGTTAAATCATTATTAAAAAAGAGCTCAATAGAATTTAAAATATTTTTGCATATATTTTAGTTATTATTTTAGATTTTTTCAATTAGATACAAAAGTTGAACGTAAATAAATAGTACAAATATATTTATATTATATACTATTATATAATTTTTTTAATTGCTGTTGTGTGTAATTAAAATAAAATACACTATAGGTATAAAATGTTATTTGATCCAATAAATAAACATGTACAAATGTTATATAATATCGTTGGTTAAATAAAATTCCTCGCTTCTACAATTTACTAATTTAGTACCTGGGTAAGTTCCGAGTAATTTGGGTACTTGGTATTAAATATTTACACTTATTAAATTAATAATTTGTGAAGAATGTTTTTTTTAATCTATTAAGAGATAACTCTTTAATCTATAAATCTATAATCACATCTCTTATTCATAAGTAGTATTTTTAATTTTATTTAAAAAATTTGCAATCTCAAGAACGCAGGACTCTTGGTAAAACTGGAAGGGGGGACTTTTACAAAACTTTTTGGACACTGCCAAAAATTGCATGTTTGATATTTGATAACATTTTATAACTGAATATTTTACTATTTTTAATATATGTTGGTAATACTCGTAGTTCTTGTGTTGGAAAGACGTAAAACAATAAGTAAAGTATATTATCTATAAAATAATATATTAATGTCTCTTTGATTTGTTTATTTATACTACCTTCAAAATTATTTTATTAATATGGTAAAATAAACAAATAAGGTCATTCACTAAGAAATAAACTCCCCAGATTCAAACACCTAATTGTGTAATGGGATTAACAACTATGTTCTATTATTGTAGTATATTTTCAACATTGATTAAATTCATCATAAGTACCAAGTGTTTGTCAATAAATTACCTTTACTTTATTAATTATTTTTATGCACATTTTTTGTTGTATACAATAATAGTTTTAGAATAGTTATTTTTAAACTGTGATCAGTGGCATTAGAAACAAAAAGGTTTAAGAACCACTAGATTAGCACTAAGAACATCCCAACAAACTGTTTGCTATAATTATTATTATTTATTACGTAAACTAGCATTTATTGTAACACATTAAATAATGAATAATATGTTTAATGTTTATAATTTAATTTCGAATAAATTATTAAATCTTGTACATATTAATATTTGGTAAACATACAATTTTGTCATGTAGAAGTATAACAAAGAGAGGGCATGATTTCAATTTAAATACTTTTAAGTAGCACATGTAAATAATACAATGGATCGGAATTCAAGTAATCTATTTATAATAACATTTATTTATAGTTCTTGCCAAAATCTGCTCCTTTCTTAATGTTGGAAGCCAATTCAGGCAAGGCAGCCTTTAGTAAATCTTTTTCAAAATCTGACAGATTTCCCATGCCAAAGTTCTTTTCAATTCCATTTTTCTAGAAAAAAATTAAATAATAATTTTATACTGGAGACGGCAGAAGCATAGCTCTTAAATGCAACTTTGATACAAATTACTGAACATAAATTTTGAAAAAAAATTAAGTTGAATCATTTTATTCTAATATGACACAATTCCTATGAACACAGAAAAATATGATTGTGTAAAAAACTATATACACACAAATGTGCAATATTGTAATTATTATGAAACAATTATCACAGAATAGATTAAATATTAATTAATCTATACTGTGTTATTATTGTAATTTGTACAGGATCATAAAATATTCAACAATAAAATAATTACGTTGAATCTAGATTTGAATGGCATTTAATTAAATTTAATATTTACTGTTCACAAAAAAAAAAAAAAAAAATGATAATAAATATATGTATTGCTTTGGAAGATAAATTTTTTTTGCAAATTATTCAGAATGAAATATAATAAATAAAAATACATGCACAAAATTACCCCAATAAGAACTGGTGTACTAAAGTATGGTGAGTCTGTTACTGTCGACTCTACGAATGAGCATTCCACTACATTTGGTTCGCCAAGAATTGCTTTACACATAGAAGTTGTAAATTTGGCACCTGCAAACGCCATAGACAGGGTTGCAGAGCCAGCTCCAGCCTTAGCTTGTACAACTTCAGTACCTGCTTCCTGAAATAAAATAAATGTAATGACATTTATTTTAAAAATTAAACAGAATGTTTAAATAAAAAAAAATATATTACTTGAATACGTTTTGTAAGCTTCACAAGCACGTCATGATCAAATTTCACTTGAGGTATACATTGAGATATCAAGGGAATTATTGTTGGTCCAGAATGTCCACCAATTACAGGAACATTGACATCGGTAGCATTAAGACCCTTTAAAAAGTAGGTATTCTTTAGTTATGTAATACAACAAATATATATTTGTAACTATATCAAACAGACAATACTCACTTTAAGTTCAGCAATGAATCTGTTAGACCGAACAATATCCAAAGTAGTCACACCAAATAACCGTTTTGGATCATAAACATTAAGCTTTTTCAATATTTCCGCAGCAGCCGGTACAGCGCTGTTGACCTAAAAAATATACATATTAAACAAAATATACATCTAAGTTACTAATGCTAACATATGATAAAGAAATCAAGTTTAAATTAATAATAAACTGAGCATAGAATAGCAATATAAATGTAGATAGTGACTATTGCAACTAAGGTAGAGCGATGATGCAACAAGAGAAAAAAATTTATATGAGAAAATATTGAAAAGCTTTGAAGTCCAGAATTAAAAATAAAAAAAAGAAATGAAAAATGATAAATTTAATTATTTGTATACACAGTGCATTGTATGTCATTCGTTGAGACATTACACTTAAGAACTTATATATAAAAATGAATGTCTGTCTATCTGTCCTTTGCGATTAAATTTGAGGCAGAGATAGATTAGACCTTTGTGAAGTAGATAGACTAATTTAAAAAGGGAGAGGTCCAACCCCGGGAGATGTTCACACAAGGATTTTGAGATTCACGATGGAAATCGAAAATTATTTTTGTTTATTAATGGTTGCCATTGGTTACAACTTACAGATTATAATAATAATAATAAAAATAAATTATAGAAATTAGTATTTTATTTTGTATATAAAATATAATTACTATTGGATAATCAGGCAGATGTGGTAAACGTATACATCAAATTGTCATATTTATGGACTCAAGATAATAAATTATTTCTCAAATTATATCATATGAGAGTTGAATACACATTGTCTTTTAGTAAATTAAGAGTGTTCAAGTAAGATTGCCATTGATTAAAATTAATACATCAATATATATATAAATTAGACTGTCCTGAATGATTGATTCATAATAAACAAAGAGTCAAACCTATTAGAGCTATCGATTTGACATTTTTTCACATAGACAGCTGTATGTGGCCTGCTCACGTGTCAGAAAATTGTTTGATTTATTTGTGTACGCACCAGAAAGAAAAACAAAATTATTGTATATCCAAAAGCACTTCAATAGATTAAATAATAAATATATAGATTCTTAATGTGAAAAATGTGAACAATCCTTAACTTCGTGGTATATTTTTATTATGGAAAAAAGAATTAAAAGTTGGTAACAGTTACCAATTCAGGGAAAGATAACTATATTATGCAACTTCACCAACAAATGCTTTGAGTATCTCACAAAATAATACTGAATGGCATAAAACATACAGATCAAGATATGAAATTGATGCTTGCTTTTCAACATGTCCTAAATATGCAGACATAGACATTCAAGTTCAGATGAAGGTATATCAAATTCAGATCATATAGGATTTTAAACATTAATTAACAAATGTTTTTATAGCATTTTTGATTTGCAAAGTTCTTACAATGAAAATGGAAGTGATAGATATCAACTATGACTTAGATGTACAGACAAAATGTGAAAATGATACTTTTTTGAGTAATACAGATAGAGTATATGTTATATATGATGATAATACTTTTTACCCAGAATCTATTGTTTATTATAGTTAGTATTGTGAATATAATGTTATCATTTTTTTTTAATTCATTAAAAATAAATAGAATATTAATATATTTAAATACTTGAGCACAAAATAACATTTTTGAAAGATTATCAAAATGTTGACATGACTAAAACAAAAGATTATATTAAAGATTTAGATTATAAATAATTAGGTTAATACTAACAATAGTTTTTGTATAGTAACAGTTATGTTAAATATATTTGAATTTAAAAATAATATGTTAATTTTTTTACTTGAATAAAATGTAATAATTATATTTATAGCTATAAATTTACAGTCCTAATAATTATACAAATAAAAATGGAATATCCCTATGGAAAATATTTTTATTTATAAATGGATACAGACTTATAATGTTTAAAAAAAATTTAAACAAGATTAGTTTTTTTTTAGTTGTAAAAATTTATTATTATTTTGCTTGATTGATTTAAATTAATTAATTTAAATATAAGTACCTAATTTATACACGTTTGTGATTTTTTTTTAACAAAACTAAACTATTAATAAAATCAAAATTAAAATTGAACATAAAATTACTATTTTGTTGTTTGTGTTAATACATAATACACTATTTTTCATGTACTTATATTCACTACCAAATTTTTGTTATTTTATGCATTTAATTGAGAGATCAGGCCATAAATAGTGTCTTACTTTTTTGATCAAAACATAGTATTTATCTTTAGATATTATGACTAATATTCATAAAATTAAAGGTGGAATAATAGTGGTTCAGCTATGGAGTACCTAATTAATTAATCAATAGAATAATGATCTACAATGTAATTTATGGTATATACTGCTATACTATAAATTATGTTCTAAGCATGGATGTTAAGTCAAGATTTAGCTTTATTCGGAAATAATGCTTTAGACAGATACCACATAAGTTTAGGTAATAAAATATTTGAGATATATAATATACTGCATGGTAAGTTAAGTGTTTAAACAAAAAATAAAACTCACATTGAAGTTATAAAAGTTAACTTAAATTAGAATTTTATAAAAATCAATTAAGTTAAAAACTAAAAAAAGTTATCATTATAAAACAAATGTTTAATAACGACTAATGTAAAGAAGATTTTAGGTATTAGTTTATTACCAAACAATAATCTTAACCATTTAATGAAATATTTTCTATACTATACAACTAGTTAAATGTACTTACTGGATTTGAAATAATTCCAACAAGAGCATGAGGACTGACTTGTCCAATAACCTTAATAATATCGCAGACAATTGAAATATTTGTATTGAACAAATCATCTCGTGTCATACCAGGTTTACGGGGAATTCCTGCTGGGATAATAACTACATCAGTATCAGCAACTGCATCCTAAAAAAAGTAAATACATAAAATGTTAAATTAAGTAGGTATATTAATAAAAATGGTTATAAATAAATTATACCAATTTTAAATATTGACATCTTATTATCTAACACAATTTAGGAAGTAAAAAAATTGGCAATCAAAACTTTACCTTGAAACAAATAATGGTTTATTTTTAGAATTTATTAAATCTGTTACTGCCAAGAAATTATCATATTGGCAATAATATATACAAAAACTAAGGGCAATGTGTTATTTATACATTAAACATATATACAATCTTTTACTACCTAACAAACACAAAATTCTTTAATAATTTGTTATATAATTATTAAAAATGAATTAGATGGAATTAAACATTCTGCAAATATATACATATAAATAATGGGCTATAAAATATTAGGTATTTATACAATTTTTAAAACTTAAGATCCTATCATCTAAAATTTATTAAAATTTATTTCAGTTTACTAAACATAAGATAGTTATTCAAAAAATTTACTATAAGTATTTCAAAAAAATAATCTCTAGAAAAAATTTTAAAATTAAGAAATAAATTGTGGTTTCTGTAAAGAAACAACAAGGTAAATTTTAAATTATATTATTTAGATAATTGCATCTTTTTTTGTGAAACATTGTCATATAATTTTTAAAATTACAAAAACATTTAAATATTATACAAATAATACCTACTTATAGATGAAAATATTATTTTTTATTATCAATTTACTTAATAAAACATTACAACAATTATCTTAATGTCTTAAACATTACATTATATTTTAACATTTTTTTTTTTAATATAATTTCACTTTAATTTTTAATATTTCAATCAAAGGTATTTTAGGTAATTTTATATTGGTATAGAAAGATTAATTTTATATATCTACATTATTTTGTTGGTTAATATGATTTTAATAAACTTTACATAATGTTACGTGATGCAATATTATCAGCAGAGCTATCCACAGTTCAAAAGATCATATTTGATTAGGAATGGAATTTTATGAATTTAAATCTTTTTTTAAGACTTAAAAGTTGGTTAAACACAAATTAGTTTTGAATTAATTAATTATAAATTATAAATCAGTATAAAATTAAAGAATATTTTATATTTGATATATTTGGACTATATAAGTACTTATGGATTATTATTAGTTATAAAAGTGCATATTTTATCAATTTATGCCAGCAGAATATACTATTTTACTTGTTTTTTAAATTAGATAATTTTTTAATTGTATTTATGAATATTTATTAATAATTATCAACTATCTAATAAATACTTCCTAATTAATTCATACAAATGCATACTTTTAAACTGTCCAAACCAACATGACTGGTTACATTTGAATTAGTATCCATATGACTTAGATCAGCAACTACACCTGGAGTTACTGGAGCAATATCATAAATAGCTAAATCCGTGATAAGTGGACTTTGTTTTAACAACAAAGACAAGGGTTGACCAATGCCGCCTGAGCCTCCACATACTGTCACTTTTAAACCTTTCTATAAACATATACAAACACAAAAAATTAAGTTAATTAAAATACGAGGAAAATGAAAAAATATATTAAATAATAAATCAAACCACATGTATGAAATAAAATATTTATCAAGATCAGAAAAATATAAATTTTAAATTAAAAATATATTAATCACTACTGAATTTATTTCTCTGCCTATGACATTTTTTTTAAGTAGATAATACTGTGTACTACCCAACCAATATAGTAGAGATTAAAAAAAAACATATTCACCTACCAAATATGAAGAATTAAACGACATTTAATATTTATTATCAAATTGCTAACACAATAATATAACGAATAAATTATTTCAATCGTGTAGTGGGTATTGTTTTAAAATGTTTTTAATTACCTTAGAAGAATACTGTCTAGCTCCTTGGTTGACGATGTTCTTAAACACTTTGGAAATCATTTTTAATCGTAAGACGGAATTCAAAAGTAATAACAAAAAAATTAATTTATAATAATAGGTAACTGTGAGAAGAACTAGTGTTGTAGGTGGTTAGAGGTAATAAATAATAATAAGTAATAATTCGCCAGTCGACGGGTTATATTATTTTTGAGGTAGACTTGAACGTAATTACGTCAGTAGTCAGTCGGCACAAAAACAAGAAAGAAGGAAAGATATCACAGAAACATGGTCGGTGGCTTCGATATTTTCCTTATCAGTTATGACGATTGACCATTGACGTGACTACAACTGTCACAGAGCAATATGGAAGCGACGCTCGATCAGCTGACCGGACTTCTGTATAATACAGTCTGTATCCCTAGGGCATGAAGTATTGAATTCTATAAGTTAAAATCGTATTCGTAATATGATAGGATGTTAGTAACGTGTATACGTAATTTGTTACGAAAAAAAAAAACGGAAACGTTTCATTAATGACTATAAAAAAAAATAAAATAACGAGTATAAAATTGGCAGTATTATACTATTTTGTTTAAATACAATAATTACTTATGAGTAATTCATTTGATGTTTCAATGTGAATATCAAATAATATATTATTCTATGGTAGTATTAATATATTATTTATTTAATTAATTGCATTATCTTAAATGTCCGTGGTAACAATGCCACGCCCCTGAAAAATAGCTAATTTTTTCACTTTCAAGGCCACGATCACGCGATTTGGCCTATAAATACAGTTTCTAAAGCTGTTACTAAATAGTGTACAACCTTAGACCATATATTATAGTATAATAATTGATTTAAGTGTACAGCATTTACTTCAATACTTTCTAGTAATAAATTCACAAACTGTTATCACCACAATATTATAGTTAGATGATACGATAAGGATGTGGCGAAGAACAATAAATTATTGAAATTTGAAGTATCTATGATCGATTACAAATTTCAAAATACAAGACTACGAAGCATAAAGTTGTGAAGAATGCTTTTAAAAAGTATTTGAATAAACAAAAAATTATCACTGAAAAAAGTATTTTAAATACTTAAAAAAAATTATTCTCAATATTAATTTTATTTATATCTCTAAATGGCTATTACATTTCAAAAACATATGTTCAAAATGTTTATCAGTCATTGCTGTTCATTTTTTTTTGTTATGGTAGCACTACCTATGCGATAAGTGGATACCTAATTTTGTATTAATCTGACAATAACTCTTATAAAGTCGTAAACATAAAATAATATTCTTAAAATTGTTATAAATAGAAATTTTAACAATTCAAATAAAATAATAAAAGTTTATAAAATATGAGTACCTACAATATATTAAAATATTTATGATATGTAGGTATTCAATACCATATAAAAGTATTTAAATACTAGGTACTCAAATACCAGAAAAAAATAAAGTAGGTATTCAATACTCAAAAAAATATTTGAATACCAATATTTAAATATTTGTACCTACTCAAATACTTTAGACATCTGCAAACCAGGATCGTGATCTACACATAGATTTCTGATTTTTTGGAAGTTGACTTGATCACGCTTCCATTATTGCGATCATTTTTTTGCATTGTTCATTTTGATTTTTTTAAATTATAATAGTGTACCTCTAGTTGATAATTATATATATTATGACCCGTCGAATAATCGATCAAAATGTTATGATTTGCAATTGTGGTTTAAGATATTTATAATATTATAATACAAGCCTATGAATACGGGATAAATTAAACATTAAATATTTTATTTGCGGAAAATACTTCACAATATTTTGTAGTTTGTCAAAAAATGTTTAGATAGCCGACAAGATCTTGTTATTTCAAATATATGACGGAAGATTTACATTTCTTCAATAACTTTTCTCATGTTGCAACGTCGCGTGTGTAAAAATTAAAGACAGACCATTATTATAGAGTTATGCGAAGTCTAGAAATCGTCGTCGACAACGAAGTAATTATTTTAAGTGGTACCAAGTGGAATATTAATTAATTTTTGTTCATAATAACAATCTAAAATTTAGTTATATAATAATACAATAAGCAAGTGTTTGTTAATCAATTATATTTTTCGGTATTAATTATATTATCAGTCGTAAAATTTTATCAGTGTACCCAATGAATTGGGCCAATGCAATACAATAGTTTATAATATTATAATATTGATGATAACGCACGTAAAAATGTCTAATTGGCGAACTTCAAAATGCTATTACTTCGAAACCAAGTACGACCGACAAATTTTGATTGCGCCATCGTTCTTAATAACTCGTTGAAATGTGTAGATTATGAATAAAAAATAAAACATTGGCGAGAGGCATGGTAAACTAAATCTATGTCTATATTTGTTCCGTTTTTTCTCTATATAATGGTCGGGATATAATCGATATACTGATTTTTATTAATATTTCTTTAAGAAAAAAAAAGGTATGGTATAACACTCAGCCTTACTGAAATCTATTATTTAACTATCTTCAGATATCACAGAATAATGTCGAAAGGTCATTCGGCTGAATTAATTTTGGGATCTTGTAATATTGAAAAATTACAGAACTGCATAACTAGAATCTATCATACATAAGTTGTTAGTAAGATTTTGGGTGATATATAAACATAAAAGGAATCTGAAAGCCCGTCGGTAAGATGCCGTCCAATAAAGCTCATACTAATCGTAGGCATTATTGCCTTAGATTTTATTGTTCAGTTAATCTCCGTGACAGACAATTTGTAAAACGAATTTTGTTTCATGAGAACGGTAGTTTGTAAAAATAGCAATTGACCTACAATTGTTGTTATGGGTGGCTATTTTTCTTTTATCAATGATATTAAAATTAAACACTTGTCGTTTGTGTACGCATAAAGAGATAAAACTATAATCTTTGAGGCACGGGTAAATACGATTAATTATAGAATAATGTGTTAATATTGTGCTTATAATGACTAAGGATAAAATGTGACGTAAGTATAGCAATCCAATATGCGATCTGTGAGATAAATAATTATCTACTAATATATTTTATAAATCTATTAGTAAAATGTATAAATAATGATTGGTCAAAATACAAAAATCACGTGTCGATAAAATGTCCAAGGATTTTTTTCGAACGGCGTTTTGTATAGGCAATTTAACGCCATACATCTTGTACATTTTTCCATTATAATAAAACGACATAAGTATCTACTACGCTGCGTATTTCACGGTGGCATTTAATTTTATATATTTATCGAAAAAGACACAATAGCATTATTATGCGTTATGACGTATGGCGATATATTTAAATAGAAAAATCGTCAAATATGAATTTTTAAATTTCCTAAAAATAAGCTCATATATTACAATAAAATAAATTGGTTATACGCCTCCTCTCCCGCTTCAAGAATCACTGTTTCCATCTATAGGTGTATACATATATCAATATAATAACAAATAATGACATCTTTAAATATTTGCTGTATCTTGGCAACCAAATATAAACACTATAATTTGATTTATTTTGTGAAACCTTATTGTGTTATATGTATATCATTGTTTCTATAGAAACAAACAACCATGTCTTTATAATCATTATTTTTTTTTGACCAGTGGAATACTGTGTATTTTTTTTTAATTTTTCACTAATCAAGTTCAATAGTTTAATATTTTAAACGTTAATAATCGTGTACAGTACAGTTATTGTTCGTTTAGTTATAACAACGACCATATGATTGTTGTTTTATTGTGTTATGTGTTAAGTTGTATAGGTAGTTAGGATAAAACTCAATACATCATGCTCAAAACAATATTAATAATAATATTAACACAACAGGGTTGGGTGTGTGTATCGTGATTTTGTATAACAACCAACAAAAATGCAAATCGCTATTACATGAGTTATGAATTCATCAACCGATGAATCAAACAAACTCGATATTGCAGCATTGGGCGTGACTTCCGAATGTGACCGAATAGATTTACAAGAATTTTTAGATTTTTTAATATTAGCTTATCGCATTAACGACGTGCTAACTTCAGGCAAGGGAAAACAAGTACACGACACCTGCATCAATTGGACTGAGTTGTCTCGTAATAATTTGTTTTTACGGCTATCAAATAAAAAACTTGATACCGCTGCCGAAGACCAGACGGGACAGGCAACAATGCGAGGTACAAATACAGAACAAGTGCAATGTATTCTCAAACACAAGCTTAAAGACATCATGAATGAGGGTATTTTGGATTCTGTACTTCCATTTATAGTTAAAAAAACGTTAACTACCAATGTTTTGAAAACTTTTGAATCATTCGGCTCCAAAATCAGTAGTAACCCTTCGAATAAGGACAAATTGTGTTCAAAACCAAAATGTAATACAATTGACAATTCGTCTAGTTCAAGATCTAATAAGGGAGAGTAAGTATACACTATATCTGCAATAAAAATAACCATGTTAACATTTTGGATTCTTATATTATAATCATATATTATTAATAATTTTTTAATAACCAAAAAAGTACGGAAATTGAGATTAACGTATGCGATGCAGTTCAAAAATTAAAAAAAGTATTTCGATGTCCTAAAAGACTTCTTATTTCGAAAATGGGATACTTCTCCGAGGTAACCAAAGGTAAGGTATACAAATAAGTTATGAACGATTTATTGTCATCACGTTACATGGTTAAAAATTATGTTTTAGGACAACGGTTGGAAGATATTGATATATCAGTACATTGTGAAATACCTATATTTGACTGGTTAATAAAGTGGGTTAAGAAGGATTTAAAACCAAAAAATGAATGGCCATTATTAGGTATTAATTTATATTTTTAAATGTAATCAGGTATCTCTATTATTTTTTTAAAAATACTCAAAATATTATTTGTGTACAGATAATGGAAACGTAGTGCCGATTTTAGTTTCTGCATCATTCCTTCAAATGGAACCATTATTTCAAGAATGTTTACTATTTTGCAAAAATAACATCAATGATGTGTTATCGTCTTCAGCAAGTTTCGGGTGTGTTAATGACGGAGTTATTACAAGGTTTGTAAGTAAATTTACATTGTTTATCAAGTTTGGTTTTAAAACTGTCAATTGTGGTTGCGTTTATCCATTTAGATTATCAAATCAGTTTAATAACTGTGATGTAGAAAATATGGTGGACATAAAGGATAAATTAAAATCACGTTTGTTTACGAAATTGATATGGGATTTGTGCAAACGGGATCCAAAACGTGAATTAGGTCATTATAGTACGCTAGCTTATGCATACTAGTAAGTTATATGAATATACCTAATTTGCTCCTAATAAATGTATTTATTTTGGAGATTTTAAAAGAATGAAATTTCTATGATTATTATATTAAGTATTGAATTAAAGAGAGTAGTTATTTTGATTTTTAAAGTCAATTAATTAGCATAATTTATCATTTAAAAAACTAAAAATTTAAAAATAATATTTTTTTCAAAGGCATTTAAATTAAGTGTCATTTCAGATTCTTATCTAAAAATTCAAACTCAAGTATAAACATTACAATATATCCTATAATATATTTACATTTAAAATTAAATTTTTATTATATTTAACAGTTTAATGTCATTAAAAAAGGTATAAAATACATAATTATTTTTTCTTTAATAAACAATTCTATTAAAAAAATAATTTTATTATAATGTTTTTATAAAATCTAAAATTAATTTTTTTTTTTTTAAATAATATGAGTTCTGAGTATATAGTTACCAGTGAAGTATAAATCCTATATCATATTAAATACCTAACTATCACAAAATATTAAAAAATTAAAAATTGTAATACAAATAATATAAATTTAATAAAAATTCTGTATGTCAATACGAAATTTAATAAAAACGTTATTAATATAAAGCGACATAAGGATTATTTTTAATTAATTAAAACCGTTTGTTTAAGTTCCTATTTAAAATTATGTATAACAAATTTACCTAATATAATAATTAAAAAAATTAATTATAAAACAATGGTTTTGATCAAATTTAAGTGATTTTAGTTTGTACATTTGAATTTTAATTGAGAATAATACGATTTACCAAATACCACTTTTAATGAATATCTTATTATGTATTTTTGAATATATTTCTAATATATTGCTTTACTTTTCCTTAAAATTTTATAAAATTGTGGAATTTAAAAACTATTGAGATTATTTCTATTAGTATTTGGTTTTTTAAAATTATATTTGTTAGTCATAAAGTGTATTATTTGGTTGAACTTGAAATAGTTGCAACTAAATTATTAACTATTTATTTTGATAAATTACGATTCAAATATGTCGAGAAATAAACACTTTACAATTTTATTTATTTTAAATATTATAAATATTACTAAACAAAAGTTGATAAAACATAACGATATTGGTACTATATAGACTAATATCATTATGTTTTATAAGTATTATGATGTAAAATAAATAACTAATAACTGTAAATAATAAGAAATTATTAAATATTCTAATTGTTGATTATTAAATTACTTGTACAAAAAAAGGTTTTAAACCTTTGATTCGAACAAATATTATTATTTAGTTAGTTAATTGCATTTTTCAGTGGTTCCTGGTACAAACTACAGATAGTCTCTAGTCACATGAACTATATAATGATATTATTACTAAATATATTATAGATTGAATTTGGTTTTCACTATTGTAAATTATTTCAAAAATGACTACTAATAAATTACTATCACAATTAAGTAAATATTTTATTTAGATATAGACTTATTAGTCATTAAATGATTTAGTAATATTTATATTACTTAAAATACATTCATGACTTCAGCATGCATTTATGTTGATTAAATTGCCTATTCGTAAGAAATAATTATAAAAAGCAAAATCAATTATAATATGTTACCATTATATAATATTTAAATTTCCTTATCAAATAATTCGAGAAATATTTATAGTATGTTGCATTATTTTATATTCTGCATTAATGTTTTAATTATTTTAAATTTATATATATATTATTCTTTTATAAAGTCAGCGAAAATATTTTCAAAACATCAACACTTTTAAATATTATGTCCTATTTCTACGATAAAATTAAAATTAAAATATTTGGCATTGATCATTATATATTTATAATAATTTTGACAAGGCAATTTATTGAAAATGTTATCAGACCTAGATACAATACAAGTTAATAGTATATAACAATATTTGTATTTATTGCACATTTTATAATAAGTCTATAAGGCTTCGTACAGTTTTAATCTCATAACTTTGTTTTAAATAAAACGCTTTATATATTTTCGATTACTGTCGTTAAAATGTCTATAAAAACATCTTAGTAGGTACTCATCAAGACCTCAAAATCATTTAACCGATCTATTTATAGTTGCTGTCGTTGTAATACGATTTTGGTTCCAAGCGTTGCTGGCAGGATACCTTGTAAACCACCGACTTTTAAGATTGCTCAAAATGGAAGTGTGATTGCATGTCATTTTAGGTAATATTTATTTTCGGTTATATTATATCGTAGTGAAATTATAAGTACTTACAAATTTATATAATATTGTGGAAATTGCTTTAAATATTCTAGTACCGACGCGTCGTTTAAGTAATATTTTATGCCATTGATATTTAATCATATTTTTCCAATGTTGAGACAAATATTGTTCTTACATATTATATTATAGTAAATTTAATTATTCTAAAATTGAATCATATTTAAACTTGATAGCAGTGTCATAGGCCTAGCCAAGGGAGTTGGGGACTCGCGCTCCTTCCGAAATCTTTTTTTTTTTGTTATTTAAATTGTGTATAATAATTATTATTACAGTATAATTAGTTATTATAAGTTATTATTAATACAATTATCTAACACAAGTGCATGACTATAATAAATTATGATCTCGGAAAGATCTTAAAAATGATAAGAAATGAAGCTTAAATTAGTTTTTGATTATTACAGTAAAATTTCAAAAGTGGCGTGTTTCCTATAATTTTAAAAAAAATAGTGATTTTATAAACACAAAGCCAATTAAAATATTCTCAATAATGATTGTTACGTACTTACTACTGCAAGGTTTCCATTATTTATCCATATTTAGATGACCTGCTTTTCTTTTAATGATAATATTATTGCTCCCATTACAAAAAAAAAAAATTCTTATTCATTATTTTGTAGTTTTGATTATTTATACTTACTATATATTACTACTGCAGAGATTCAAAATGGACATTAAACGATCACGTGAAGGCGCTATTTTCGAAATATAAGTGTTGGCGAATTGTTTACTGGTCTCTGTGGTCAGAGTGCCATTTCATGCGATGTTCGCGTTGCCAACACATGTATCCGATCAAAAATCAAAGGTGGTGTCAATTCCATACCCAACAACCACAGTATTACCCAGTGGAGAACAATCGATATCTTTACTATCCTATTGGTAACGATATTGTTTATAATTTATACCTTATGTATAATAAGTGTTGTGTAGTGGCTACTATAGCTTGGTATACAGCAGTGGCGTATGAAAGGAGGTTTAACTTCCCCCCCCCCCTCCCATAAGAAAAAAAATCACGTATAATAACTTCTATTACATCTTGTAACTTTTTATTACACGCCCGTCACATAAACGAATTCTACGTACACTACTACACTGTAATACACGTAGAATTCATTTTAGGGCTGTTCACACATTTTAGAAGTTAACCACTTCCTCCCACACTATTAAAAGTTGAGCGTTGTTTTTTTTTATGAATTTTATATTTATTCATTTTATCTATAATATAATAAAACTGTCAAATTAGCATTAAATAAAATATAAGATTAACATACATAATTTTAAAAAACAAAAAGTTTAATAATTAATTTGCAACTTTTTACAACCTGCGTAAAAAAATTGAAACCTTGCATTAACACCGTAATAAAGTTTCCAAGTTAGGGTGGGAGGAAATTCATGGAGTATCTTACCACATCGTCATACCTATTAATCTCAAACTGTTTTCATATTTTAGAAACTAATTTGCAACCTACGGCTACGTGAAAAATACCACTTCCTTGAATGATAGATTCTTGAATAAATACGGTATTGTACATTTATTGTTAACTCTTTTCAATTTTAAAAGCGATTCCGGCAAGATATGAGGTAGCATAAAATTTCAAATTAGAAAATTACTTGCAAAATATTGGTATACGTTTTGTGTAGATATTATAAGATGGAAGTTAATGCGTGTGGGGAGTTTTTTCAATCAAGAGTCATATTGAAAAATTGTTATCTTTTCTCCCCCTTACGCAGGCCGAGCTTCCACATCACTATTTTTCTGGTTTAGATTATGCAGTATATAATAATTTTTGTCAACGGAAATTTTACCGTGACAAATAGTTTTTATCAAGTGTAATACAATATTTTACTATGCAAAACCTCAAAATTGTGTTTTATTATTAAAAATTATTATTACCGGTGGAACGTGTCTTTGCATAAAATTTATTTGTTTATTTTTAGGTCGTTATCCGTGTTGCAATGAAAAAACTTTTAAATACGAGTCAATCAAAAATCCATTTGTAAGTTTGAACAAAAGCTTAACATTTTTATAATTGTGTGTACCCATTGCAAAAGAATTATTCATCAGCGTGTATTGATTTATTTTGCTTTAGTAGTTGGTGCGTAATAATGAGCCTGGTTTTTTACTGTGGCATTGCAGCATTGAGCTATGTATATACTATATGATGGGACGAGTAATTCGTTTGATAAATCCCAATCCAAACATTCAATTAAGAATATTAATAACTTGATATTTCAGGTATACAAGAATAAAAGATCATACATATTGTTTTGTTATCATTATTAAATATTAAGTTTTTCTTGAATTTCGTCAGATATTTAATTGTTCAGGAATAGCCCAGAATCATAATCTGGAAAGTAGAAGCATTCATTTGAATAAATGCTACAGAAATATTTGTTTTGTACATTTTTAAATATTATATAAGTACCTATAAAATCTTTCACTTAAATTTTTTATTAAGTAATCTTTCTACTATATAAAACAGTTTGTACATTTTATTTTTTACATAATATACATAATTATTTACTATTAATTGCCATGACAACCAATAAATAAATAAAATTATTATTTTTATTAAATTCTTTAAACTCTTAATTATTTAAAAAAGTTTTGTTTATATTATTTCAAATTACAAAATTTCAAGATGCAAAGGCCCCACAAGGGGTTGGTATGAGCTTTCGGGGGTAGGCGTTTAAGCAAGCAGGGGACAGATCACCCTAGTCGTTTACAATTAAATTATTAGATTATACATTTATTTATTTATTTAAAAAAAAAAAAAGTGAAAAATGATGAATATATGATGTATGTGGTGTATCTCTGGGATTTGGGGATGAGGCTTAGCCCCTTGGCTCCCTTGATACATCTCTGATATTGTAACATGTACCTATAGGAAATGAAAACAATATATTTAATCATATTTTTACGGGTTATTGTAGATGATGAACATTTATATAATATTATTATATTATGTTTACATTTTTATTTCACCTTTGCATGTAAAATTATTCCTATTGTAGCAATAGCCATATTGATTAAACGTATTGTTTGTGTAACGTTAATTCTATAATACAGATAAACATCATATTATAACATAATATTATTGTGTTAAATTCGGTAACAACCTATATGTGCTGTTGAATGTACACAAATGTATAATATTAAACGATTTATCTATATTTATTAATCTCTTGTAGTTATATTAATCCAATAATAATCATTATTAAATGTAACATTGTCAAGAGCTTATCGTATTAAAAAAAAAATTATTATCTATATTATGGCTTGTGCAAATACAAATCAGTCTTGATTTTGGACTTTTTGGCGTTTTATTTAGTTAGCGAATTGAGCTAAATCCGTCGCGTACCTATCTATATTAATTTGTTTAATGATAATATTAGTATACAAACAAATTGTAAAGCCACAACTAGTTTATAATAATTAATAACACTATTAACACAAGTGTCATTGCCGAATGTGATAATAAGGGATATAAATAATTATTATGTATTGTGTTTAAACAGGGTTGTCACTATAGAGAGCACATTCCGTTACTTGAACACACAGCCGAAATAGAAACGTATAAAGTCATGCAAATGTTCCCGTCCTTAACCATCACTGATCCACCCATGTTTTTCTCGAATGGGATTTCAAAACTTATGGACGCACATGGTAGGCCGTTATTCATACGAAGGTGTCGTGCCATTTCTGGCACGTGTTGTTATTACCGACGATTTTAATTTTACCTTTGACCTACTTTTTAAAAAATATGCCTTACAATAATCCGACGATATAAGAAAAAAAAACGCTAAAAGTCTAAAAATAAATTAAGACAGATAACAAAATTGATCGATTTACCCCAAGCATCCTAATCCTCATTTTTCACTATAATAATGAATTTGTTCAAATTCTGATTTTTGGAATTTTTAAGTATAGGTATTTCAGGATTAAATTTTTAAATACTTAGATTTTTACACCAAGTGCCCTGTTACTATATCAACACTTTTTTTTTCAAATGAAAATTACCACTCTTTTTACTTGTAAAAAACATATTGTTGAGCACACGGTTTTTTTTTTTTGAAAACGTTGAAGTATCTAAATCGAAATTCTAACGAGTAGTTTTAGAGTTATTTAACTTGGTGTTCAATGCATAAAAGGCTTGTTTACAGGGACTATGATGACTTGAAAATTATAATAAGAAATACAAACCTAATAAGATTCTATAATTTGTAAAAATTTTTTAATGTTAATAATTATTAGTGCTAGATTAAAATATATTATATCTGTTTTATATTTATGTAATATTTTTCTTATATAGTACATATATTTTTATAAAACCACTTGTTGGAGTTTAAATTAGACTAAACCTATAAAAAAAAGTACGTAAAAGTACATCAAAGTTTAAAACAACAGTTTGCGTAATAATTTACAGAAAAAAAATTTTGGTTTACCTTTTCATTCGAAAAAAAAATTACTTGTATCGCCACATGACTATCTCTAAATGGAATATAAATATCTGAGTAATTAAAAATATGGTCTTAAGTAAACTTAAAAAAATCTAAAAATCAATTATTAGAGAAAAATGGAAGTGAGTATGCTCGGTGATAAGAATCCAAAAATTGTACGACGTTATGTGATATTATATACAAAAACCAAATTCTACAAGAGAGCTGGTATTTGACATTTTTATATCAAAACTATATCGTGTTTAAATTATTTGTTGTTATCTGAACTGATTTTATTATACAACATACTACGGATTTATACGTTTTGGATCTTTACAGTAAATCGATTAATATTTTTTTTTCCTATAAAACAGACGTGTGATTTGGAATTTTTTTTTATTTTACGACGTTTTGATGGACTTGTACGAACAGTAAATTTTTTATCAACAATTAAAATATAATATAATGATAATAACTTTAAAAAATAGTCTTCAAAACTTAAAATAACTTATGTATTTTATATACTAAAAGGTCAAATTGTATTCGTCGACAATATTTCACCACGTAAATTACTGGTTTTTAAAATCTGTTTTAGAAATTTTGTCGATCGTCGGAAATGACACCGTCGGAAATAGCACGTAACCCATCTGAGGATGGGTGTTTGTCGAAATGATTGAATACGTTAATTATTAATAATTGTTCTTCTTACACACGTTTAATAAACAGGCGATGTAAAGAGCAATGATCAAAACACTACAGCTTGGCCCACTGAATCTCATCGGTTCGCTCCGTTTATCGGTATAATATTATTATATGCTATACTTATAATTTACTGTCAGATTTATACATTATATTATATAGAAATAAAATAAGAACGCGGGTGCAGTATTTGCATAATTCACAAACGTGTTTCTGTGATTTATTAATTATAGCTTCAAATGAGGGTATGTCTAGGAAATCGCAGTTTTGGTGGGATAATATCGTGATGGGCACGTCGTCAAACAAGAGACAACTGTTGACGGAATTGTGGGACAAACCTTTTGCCAAACGACCCGTATCGCCTAACATAAGTAAGACATATATTATAACAATACATAAACATATCATATTACTATGTATTGAAATTATTGTGACCGGACATACATGCAAATTAATATTAATTGTTATTGATTAACTAATTGCAAAAACTATTTTGGCTATTGCGTGACGTATGTATGGCTATTGCAGTAATATCTATTCCGTTGAGAATATATAATAGAGTAGACGGCAGAGTTTTAGTTCACCCTGCGCACTCACCCTCACCAATTCGCAGTGTAATGGAAACTACTTGTTTTTGATAAGCTTTTTCTAAAATATATAGGGATCTCTATCGAGAATATAAATAAGCAAAAAATTAATTAATTCGAAAAAAATAATAATATAGAGTACCTATAATATATAAACATCTATTTTATTGGATATATAATATTATTTTAAACTATTCAGTTTTTAATGTCTTGATAAAATATTTAATTAATTCTTTTTTGAATACAATTTTTCCTCAAGCACTTTAGGTTTTCGATTGATAAAAAAATTAGAGAAATACCATGTACATATTGTTTTTTTTTTTTTGTAGTGCGAAAGTTAATTTTTTATTGAAATGTAAAATAACTCCATTACTTTTATCTCCAAGTAACGAGTAAAGTAAAACTTAATCAACTACTTTTCAAAAGTAACTTACCTAATACTGCAGTCAATGATAATTAACTATGTACATTGGCGACACGCGAATACAACTATAAGAAATTACAATATTTTTACTGTTCAAAAACAAAAGGTGACAATAACGTATACGAAGCGACCGAAGTCCCATTGAATGAAATCAATTCGTCGTTCGGATCGTCATTTGAAGAGGTCGAGGATTCGTTGTCGAGTTTTAGTGACAGTGATTCGAACCATTCTGAAAAAACAACTTATAACAACCGACAGCAAAAGATCAAACGATCTTCGAAAGCCATAAGAACATTGAAACAAAGATACAGGTAATCTCGTTACATTCTGATAAATTCGGGAAATATGGAAGTATTTTATAATATACACAGCGTCTATACAACATAATGTGTATGATAATTAATTTATGACATTTTTTTTCTTTTATTTCAAAGATATTCTGGTACTTATCAATGGTCGTCGACGGCACCGATGCGTTGCAATCAAGACAATCAAAGAGAATACGAGGAACGCTGTTTTAGACAAATCGTTCATCATCTGTTGCATCAAAACAGCAATTCTAACGCAGAATGCAGTCGAGTGTTGAATACTACTACCAACAACCCTATCACTGATATATGTCAGCGATCTGGTAATTATATAATAATATGATACCTATGCTGAAGTATCTATATAGGTACCTTTCCCGTACTTTATATTATATCATAATATTGCGTTTTTAATTATCATAAGGATTTATTAACAAACAAATCGACGATTATTTTGTTTATATATTATAATATATATGTTTATTTAGGTGGTTATTTTGTAAGACTCGAAACCGAACTTTTATCAAAAATCGACCCGAAAAATGCTCAAAAACCGACGATGAATACCGTGGAGACGAAAGGTGTGCAATCGAAAACCAAGCTAAAGAAAACATCCAAACCGCCTAGTTCTTAACCTTGAATGATATTAAAGTTAATTGTTAGAAGTAATATATAATAAATTTGTTATCGTTTTAACTGAAGAGGAACTTAATTTATGGTACAAAAAAAAAAAAAAACTTTAATTAATAGTTTTATTAAATTGCAATTACACACATATACACATACACACACAAAGAAATATTTTGAAATAAGTATAAATATTATATTATAAGAACTACTTGATATAATTTACACAAAAACTGAATTATAATCTATATATGTTTAATATATTCTTTTTTTGTATGTAGGTTGAAACTGGATAGGATGAAATAACAATAATTTTGGTACATATAGATGGTCTAAAAATTGAAACAACATATATTATAATAAAAATATAATATAACTTATAGGGTTACCCTTTGGTTTGGTCGCCTACTTTGCGACTAGATAATACACACACACACACACACACACACACACACACACACACACACACACACACACACACACACACATACACACAACTCGTAAGCACACGTACGTGAAATCACATTTATCGACATAATCAAAAGTATAATAATTATAATATTATATTCTATATAATAATAATATATATAATAATATATTACATTATATAATGTTATTATACATTACAATAAATATAAGGACTTACACGATTCGATATAGTATAAACATTAGGAATCAATTACGAAATGAACCAATATATATATATATATATGTGTTATAACGTTATTTAATATATATTATTATTATGTAAATTCCGAGGGCAGTAATCACAAATCTTAACATATTTTATTTTGTAATATATTATATTATATGGGTATGTATAGATACTGCAACGAATGTGCACCTACTATACGGTGTCGCGGAAAACTACAGCGGAGAGTTACACTATAAATGGGCGTAAAATAACTGTTAATACAGTAGATTATTATATTAATTATAATATTACGATTTAACGTGCGAAGGATTAACAATAATAATCGTTGTTTACAACGTTAACATTGGCCGCTGATAATCGCAGTAAACACGCGTAATTGCAGTTATATTATACATTCATATATATATATATATAATTATTGTATTGCCAAATATACAACGCAGTCATTATGACACTCGGGCATAGTCAAGCGATACATGTAGTATTTGGCGAAACGCGTAACATTAATACATTTTAAACGGTCAATCTATAATTAACATATTTCTAATATCTCTATAACTAAACTAAATCGTCCGTAGACTTTACATTATAATATAATAACATAGACTCTAATAACTCTATGGAAAAAAAATTACAATCTAGGTACCTATATTATCAATATAACCGTGTAAACACAATAATAAACATTTTTTGTGACATTAGTACGTGAAATAATATATATATATATAACATAATATAGGTATACTATAAATATGAAATTATTTACCTATATTTATTATATTGTTATTACGAGGCAAGAACAACGTTTTTTTGTAACCCGATCGCGTGTAATATCGAACTATAACTCTGTACATCATAATACGTATATATTTTATAAATGGTAACCGATCAATGTTTTATCGATTTTCATCGGATGGGTAAAATAATTTACCACCCCCATCTGACTATCTATAAGTTTATTATGAAGTAATAAAACGTTAATATGTGATACAAAAAATGTCTTGCGCACACTCGACAAAATTATATAAGACAAGGCAACAGCTATATTATGATGATGATGACGACGATGACGATTATAATTATTATTATTATTATTATTATAGAGTTACGCAATATAAAACAATATACATTTATTTATATAAGCAAAAATAGAGAAAATCGATAATGATAAAACTTTGTCGAAAAGCTGGGTGTTTGTAGTAGTAATATAAATAACAGGAGTCACGCGCGGACTTATCGACTTAGGTATTATTAGCCAAATGAAATTAGCTGACATAATATAATATATAGACACACAGGCGTCTGGTGACATCGTATTATTAACTGTATAATATAAATTTCCAATCGAGAGCTTTGGCAATTAATTTAAAATATTTTTAACCGTTATTATATGTAGGTTGTTCAAGGACTCTGTTATAATTGGTATTTCGTCAGCGAACGAAGAGAAGAATTTTGAGTGAGTGGAGGGGGGATGAATAGGAGGTTTGAAAAAATTTCATTTTCTGTATTGTTCCGACATCGATTCTCCGCGGCGGATTGTTTCACACGGGGCATGTTGTATCCAAACTGTATTATATAATTATCGGTTAGAATTTTTATAGGGGTATTTTGTTGTTTAAAAAAAAAAAAAATATTTAACTCATTACATTTTTAATTTTATTTTTCGTGATATTTGGTGGCTGAGTATATTATTTACGATTATAAACGTTTAGGCATATCCGCGGACAAACCTTTTAGACGAGAGTTGTGGGGGGGGGGGGTGATCGGGTGAGAACGTAGGGGAGATGACGATCGGCAATAATTCAGTCGAGGTAAGAGACGTAAGCCTCCAGGGGCTTGGGCAGGTTCAGCTCGGCCACCGTTTCGGGGTGCGCGTTACCGCCGCGGCCGCGGAACAGCGACCGCCGTATGGACTTGCGACACAGCTGTTGAAGTGAGTGCGGTTGCACCCACTGGGGCGCCAGGGCCTTTTTGATCTGGAAGAACACCGGTCCAAATATATTGTAACACTGAGCGTGACTGAACATGGTGCGCATGACGTGCGAGTGCATCCTGGCCGGGTCCTCGCCCATCGACTGGGCGTGTCGTGAAAAAAAAAAAAATTAGATATTTTTTTTGGAAAAAAAAAAGAAGCAGAACTGCACGCCAACGTTATTGCATGACGTATTGCCATATTGCAATAGGTAATCAATACACACAATAAGTATAATATACACTAATACGATACAGGGTGATTCACCAAGCATATGCTCACCCCAATTTTTTCATTTTTTTCAAATTCTGATTTTTGGAAGTTTTAAATATACTTGAAGATCATATTTTTAAATTCTTGAAATTTTTTGTACTAGGTACTTAAGGAGTGCCCAGTGAAGATACAAACTTCTGTTTTTCAAATGAGAACTTTTCTTTTCGACAGTAAATTATTAAGTGAATTTTTTTTTTGAAAACTTTGACGTATTAAAATCAAAATTTTAACAAATAGTTTTTGAGTTGTTTAATTTTGTGTACTAAGGATAATAGGTTTATTATAATGGATTTGGAAGATATAGGGGCTATAGAAATTTAAATTTTTTAGTGATTTATATTAATTTATCTATTTACAATTTGTAAAAATGATCTAAGTATAATAAATACTAAAATTTTTAACATTGCATATATTTTATATTTGTGCAATACCATTTTTAGGGACTATTTATTCTTAGTATAAACATTTCAATAACTGCAAAACTGCCCGTTCGAATTTTGAATTAAGTACATCAAAAATTTCAAAATAAATATACACTAAATAATTTATATTAAAAAGAAAAAAATGTCATTTGAAAAACAAAAGTTTGTATCGTCGTAGAACACTCCAGTATAAAAAACCTCAAGAATTTGAAAATATAAAATATTCATTTTTAAATAAAAATAATGGGAATGAGCATGCTTGATCAATCGTCCTGTATAATATAACCTACGCATTTTGTAAAAATACACCAGTTGGAATTATTGTATTATACAGATATATAGGTGGCACACACAAAGGGTGGCAGGATGACAGGTAAAATTACTAGGTATTATAAATAATATTATGTTATGAATGTAACAAAATTGATTAAAATATATATTTTTTTCTTATATAATTTATGGACGATGGGTTTTGTCCTATACAAATTTGACATCCCTTACAGAAAATGAGTGTACGCTACTGTATGGGTATAATTTTTGAAGGCGATATATTTGTATAGCAAAACAATTACGGTATAATGTTCAATTTTTATGTTTTTTAAATAAATCATTTCAAGTAGATTAAAACGGAATCTATTACAATACACTATAAAGTTTACATTAGTCGAATAAAATTTAAAGTTGGGAGTTAGATTTGAGACTCACAAAAGTTTAGTCAAATTAAACTCGCTCTTATCTAAACTTTATAATAGATAGTTTTATATACTTCATTACCTAAGTGTCGAAACTAATTGCCAAAACAAAGTTTAAATAAAAAAAAATAAATAGGTAGTTTAAATCCTATTATTGATGAATCGACGACCTGGATTTATAGGTAAAAATACATTTTTAATTTAAAATAAGTACTTACAACGTTTATATTATGAACATTTAAAAAAAAAATACAGTTGATAAATAAATTTTTATTTTTGTCATCTTAAAAAAAAATTGGGTCTCATTATTTATTTATTTACTATTGTTTTAATCGATAAAACGTACCTTGATCCTATATAATATATTGTAGTTTACATACAGGTGCTATAGTGCATTTATAACTCAAATACAACACAACTGTGTAACAAATGATAATTTAAAAGAATAAAATATACAAATTATAAAACCGTACATTATAATATATAATCGATACCACCCAAAAGTAGATTACCTACGTAATAATTAACTTTCATAGTAATAGCATGAGAGAGATTGATGATTATTTTAAGGCATATTATAGTAAAATACTTGAAATTATTGATTACCTATTTTTAATTTGTTTGAATGTTATATGTATTATATAATATGCTTAAAATAATTTAGTTATGTTCGTATACAGTTTTACGTAATATCAATAATTATTGAGTGACAAGTATATCAATATGAAGTTACAGAATAGGTTAGTTTTCAGATTTTCAAATTGAAAACTTCAACAGTTCTCGCAAAGCATGGCCGTGTATTTCCAAACTTGATATTTTCAACTGTTTATGTCACTATGCATAAATATGCAGTTTATGTTTTTTAATGATTCAAATATGCTTGATAAAACAGTATTTGATCAATAATAAATGTTATCATTAGCTATATGAATCTAATAATATATACTCGCGTGTAGCGTATACCTATAAAAAATTTCAATAAGAAAAATTGTGTGTAAAATGTAAAAAAATGTGCACTTTTTTATCCAGGCTCTATTAACTCAACAATATTATTTTCTGTCCAGTAGTCAATATTTTTTTTTTTTCATATAGAACTAGTGTTATACAGAGCAGCTGCAAAATCAACAACGCTTGTATAGAAATATTTTTTTTTCGTTAAATCCAAAGATTGATTTGGAAAATTGGTTGCAATCATTCATATGAACCATGTAACATTTATAATAGAATTATAAATCATATTATACCAACCTGTGAGAGTAGTGCCAATGTGCGCAGGCAACTGTCGTCCATGCGCCTTCTAATCATGACAGAACGTAGGAACCAAGTGAATATGCTGTCCCGCGGTTTTTCGACAGGGTCATCGGTCAGACATCTTTGCAGAGTCGTCTCGGTTTTATTGCGGTATTCCTTTACTAGTTTTACGTAGTGGCGTCTATAATCCGAGTTACAATCTGTCGGCAACGCACAAAAGTTAAAATAACACGGGCAACCCTCGATCAGCTTCATATGTATAGGTTTTGAATGTGCCCCGTCTCACTATGTAGGTATATAGATCATAACTGTGATGGATGTGTTGAATATTTTTAACCCAATGATAAATCATTGTCGAGGGAAAACGCTTTTTGAGCGTCAAACTCTATTTCTAAGTATATTTTATACTATATGTTTATACTACCTACTTAATAAAATATTAAAACAGTGATTTAAATTAAAACCATTTTCCTGTTAGTCTTTTAAATTTAAATAGATCAGACAATTATTATCCAACTTGTACATAATTTTAAGGAATAATTTATTAAAATTGATAATATTATCAGGCATACATAACAATAGGTCAAAGGATATATTATAGCCCTAAAAAAGCACCAAATATGCAAGCATTTATGAACTTAATAACCCTAAAATCTAGAATATTTCATTGAAATTAACCCTAAAATATGCAGTAAAAATAAGCACTAAAAATAGTTTTCTAGCAGCTCATCTAATTAATATTAAGAATACAAATTTTAAAAATAAGAAAAGCATTAAATAAAACACGGGCAATACCTAAATTGGTATGAGCATGATGCACTCAAATACTCAATCGATCCACAGCCACCGTGGCAGTGCATGGTGGCTTTCAAATTATGTAAGAAGAACTTATCATTGTCTTATTAATAAATGTTATTTAAAAGAAAATGTACAAAAATATACAAAATAAAAAATAAAAAAAAAATACGTCTCAACAAATAAAAATAAACCTTAAAAATCAAAAATTTCTTAATAGGTATGACGCAAAAAAAAAAAATAATAATATAAAATTACAGATTTGGCTCTGTCATGATATGAAACAAATTTGTTTAAAGTTCTACTTTTTTTTTTGATTGTGCAAAATAAATATGAAAATTCTAAAAACTCTTTTCCATTTTCAATTTTTATATTTTCGTAATACAATAATAAAAACTACCTACTATAGCTGGTAATACATTTTCAAGCCTTGGGTATGAGAATCGATAATTTTTATTAATTTTTCAAACTTTTTGACCAAAAAACAATTATTCTATTATATATATATCATAAATAGAACAAAGTTAAACATTTAAAATATCTATATATATATATATATATATAGCTCAATGAATCAAAATATTTTGAAAATTATTTGGGTGCAAATAAGTCTCTATAGTTATTCAATTTTTTAACTACACAAAAAAAAAGAGAAATTTACGGTGTAAAAAACTGGTGTTGCGTAAATATGTTATTATTTTTTAGTTTTTCCCACTTATTTAGAAAAGTACTTAGAATTTCCTACTCTTTATCCAATAGAGGTATCGTTAGATCGAATTTTCTAGAAACAACACTCGAGATTGAATCATATATTAAAAATGTAGTGACAAACACACAAAAATAAACTCACATCATTGTAATAGTTGTCGAACATTCTTTACCACACTCAGGATCTAAAATGCGATCAGTCTTGGTCACACTGACGTACATAAGTCAGGCCGATGTCTTAAAGTGGTTGAAAAATAATCCTGAATGCAGTGACCCACTGAGAAGAGTGTTTCATATGGTTCAAAAATGTTTAGACTTCTACCAGTGACACACAAGGGGGTTGACTTCGGATCCGGACCACTCCCCCCTTAGCTAGTGTCATAGTATTTATTTTATCGAAGTCATGTCCATGATCGAAATATATCAAAATTCAGATAAAGATTGAACAAAAATGTTTGGTTTCAATCGTGAATTTCAAAATCCTTGTGTTTTTGATATTTCTTTAAATGCAAATTTCGGTGCACCTTATTCTTAGTACACCACTGGTACGAAGATACTGTCAAAATGTCAAAATAAACTCTACGAATTGATTAGTCAGTTAGGATATGTTCGATTATATATATATAGATTTAATCAATGTCCTAATCAACCATTTAACAATGTACATACATTATTTGATAATTCATTTCGGACTAATATACTACGCGGCTCAGTACATGTAGGTACTATTCAAAACAAAAATGATATGAAAACACGTGCATGGCAATAATTTTATCGATTGATACTATTTAACTCTGTTATTATGAGAACAATAATTTTCCGTCGTATAAAGATTTAAAACGAGTATTAGGTCAACAATATTTGTAAGAGCGGTTTAGTGCAGGTGTAAATTTATGTTTAGGGATGGTACTATTAATACTGACAAAAAAAAAAAAAAAAAAATACGAATAATGACGCGTGATTATAATCATATATATATGGTCTTCAATAATTTTTGAAACATCTAACGGGAGAATCGATCTAATAATATTATAATTTATTTTAATCATTAAAAATAAAATACTCGTCATGATGAGTGTATTGCGGATTTTTTATGGATAAGTAGTATATTGTAAAATCGTATTATTCTTCAAGATTGATTGCTGTGCATGTGATGGGGAGGATTAGGAAAGGGGGAAGAGTTTTCCCTTAAAAATTAAAGGGAACGGACCCTATCGTCGATTCAACACTCAGTTTGCGGTTTTTTTGGGAGGTGTGGAGGACTTTTTCGTTGTAGGTCATCATATCTCACCTTCGAGCCAGACGGTCGCTCCGCAGTTCAACAAGAGTTTAGTGATGTCTATCGCCTGGTCCATGTAATGGATGGTGTACGTGATCAACGATCGACCGCCGTTGTTCAACCAGTTAACGTCACTGCCGAATTTCAGCATCATCACTACGAACTGGTACGCGCGCTTAAACAATCCGCAGTTCATTAGCCGCTTGGCGCCCAATATTAGCGCGGTGTTGCCGTTCTCGTCCACGGCCCGCGACCATCGGCTCAGCTGTGCGGCCGTCGCGTTGGCCGACGTCTCCTTCAACCGGCGCACCACTTGCATCCAGTTTTTATGGATATCACCTGCAACCGACATAAGTGGTCACCGTATACCGATATTTATGGTTAGAGTCGGCGAGGGGAGACGGCAACCGTTCGCCACCGCTGCGGTCACGTTAAGAATATACTTATCTGATATATTCAGAATACGTATACTTAAATCCATTCAATGTGGCATGCCATTTGTATTTAAAATATACATATTCAAATAATACTCTCTTTCGAAAGTATTTGAATATAAATACAAATACATTTTAAAAGTATTCGAAAAGTATTTGAAATACCAAAAAAAAAAAAAAATAAAAAATATTTAAATACAAGTATTCAAATATACGTAACAAGACTGTTCGTCACGTACATTATTGTGTGTGTAACGTGTATATTATATTGCTTACCCGAGACGATGTCAAAAAATATGAAACAATTGGCGTTCGGCACGTTTGGATGCTTCAGACATTTCGGGTTGGACTTGAACCGGAAGCAAAACTGTATGCTAGCTATCTGTAATACGGTCGAAAGGTATTTATGACGATAACTACGTAATTAATATTGATTTTAAGTGTTATATTTTCTGCATGTTTTTATAATTATACGCGTAAGGAGAGAACTTGGATAATAAAATAATGGTCAAGTAGCTGAATGTTTTTATTGGTTGGCTGTTAAGGACGCCATTTTTCGTCCAAATAATTCTATTTTATTCAAATCATGTATAGACTATATAGAATATAAATCATCAATTTTTAAATGTAAGTAGTTTTATTTTACATTTTTAATACCTATACAAAGTGTAACAGAAAGATATGGTAAATGAAGAAATTGTTGTTCTAAACAATATTTTTTTAAAAAAAAAAATAATAACTTAAAATGTATTAAGATTTCCCCCACAAATAATACAATTATAACATGTTACCCCAGAAGTTAAAAAATATTTTAAAATTGTTTTTGAATAATGTAAATGTATATAGTTATGTACATAATAAGCTTGAAAATTCTATATTATAAGATAATGTTATAAAACATAATGAGTTTCTAGAAATTAAATTTCAAACACAAAAAAGATGAGAAAAGTTTGAACAAAACATGACTGCTATTTACTAAGTTTGCCAATCTTATTATCCAAGCTTTCTACACTTAGGTACTGCGTTTGAACAGATTTTGTCGTAATTTTCATAAATTATTGTGGATACATAGATTCGGAAAAAACGATTATATAATTATTAATATGTCTATATAATATCAATATAAGAAAATAGTATAATATATTAAATTCTTGAAGTTATGGTATTTAAGTGCATCATAAGTCATGATTCATAACACATGTCTCTTGTCGGGTTTACATCATCATCGAAAAAGGTATAGAAATTGTAATAATTTATGACACAACATTTATTCAGTAATTTAATAATTGTTGAAATTTGTAATTTTGCTTTTAATCAATTAAGCTCATTATGTATTAATGTATTATGTGTAAATCAATACATGTATTCATTACTTGAATGAGTTATTGAGGATAGCATTTTTGTTTAAGTATGTACAAAAAAAAAATAATGTGTAAAAAATAATCAATCAGCTTTATGTGTACTAGTGTTAGTATAAAATATTCTTAATTTAAGTCCTAATAAACTAGCTATATTAGCAGAAATTATAAAGTAATGTACAGCAAAAAGATAATTAATATTGTTAGTATAATTAATAACTGTGGGCTTTTATCCTCAAATGTTATAATTAAAAAAATATACACTTTTAACGAAACTAAACTTATGACGTTAATAAAATCTTTTTATAAAACTATTCTTAAGTGAATAAATTGTTTTTTCTTATTAAGCGTTGCTAATAAAAGTAACATTTCGTTTATATTTACGTTTACTGTGTACCTATCCCAAAATAATAAAACATTTACTATAATTTTTGTTTGTAAAAAATTATGACCTTTATTTTTGGTGTAAGACAATAAGACATATTATTATTTTATAGTATTATAATTTAATAGTAAGTATTAATATAACAATATACCGCTGGACGAGTTGCTATCAACGCATCATAGTCTTTGAAACAAAATAATTGCAACTTATCACCGACCAGCCTCCATTCTTTAAACGCACACCTGCTGCAACAACCTGCTTTTAATAAAAACAAAAAACAATATAATTAAACATTCTAAAATTTGTGTTTGCGTGCAATATATATTGTCACTGCAGCTGACAGTATATATTGTAAAGGCAAGAAGAATCAATCGCATATGAATGATATTTAGTACCTATACTCTGACATTCGTTATAGAGTTTAGTTAATAGTGAAATTATCGACAGTACCTACATGAAAAAACGAAGGAAAATGATGTGAAGGTGATTATTAATATTGTATTATATTGCAAGTATTTATATTATATTTTATATTGTATACCAGGGATGGGGAATTCGTGGTACGCAAAAAATCAAAATATTTATAATTTATTTTATTTTTAATAATAAACAAAAACAACATATATGTATATAATATTTTTCATAATATAATGACAAGCTTCAGAAAGAAAAAAAAGGTAATTTTTGGATATAGGTACACATTGGCAACCTTCTCACCCATCACGTAAGGGATACAATAACGTTAATCTATAACCTAATTAGTAATTAGTAATCGGTTAAAATATATACTGTTTTAGCCTCCATGAGAAGGGAAATATGGTTTATTTACAGAAAACATCATCATACGACCTTATTACGGGCGTGTGCAATGTTTAATGTTGATATTATATATACACCTCATATATATGGTTCACCCCTATCCATTTGACGTAATAGACACTCATTATTTCAAAAAACGTGTTTTAAAAATATTTCATTTACACGAGTATATTTTTTTCTATTTTTAATCGTTATCATTTTTAATTTTTTTACTCCTTAGAATGACAACATCCATTTTTAATTCCATATTTCCAAGTAGAATATTATTAGGAATATTTCGATAAAAAAAATCAATTTAAGTTTTGATGAGCGGAATATTAGACCAACATATTACAAGTACTACTTCACTTCGCTCATCTGAACTTTAAATACTTATATCTATAGCGCGTGGATTTAAATACAAAATGCGTTTTTTCTAAATGTCCCAAAATATTGATTGTCATGTATAAAATTTGTTTCATACATAAAAATAAATTTTAAATAAAACTTTTATTTTATATATTTTTATTTAAATTTTTTTTTTGATTTTTTCGGAATTTATTTAATTTTATTTAAAATTTTGAATAAATTGTTTGTAAATTTTATAATAATGAATATAATTTTATTAAAATCTATCATAAACTACATCATTAGAGGAAATCAAAATTCAATATTTATTGTTTATTTGCTTAGTCTTATTATTTTTATTAACATATGTATGTACCTAGCAGACAAAAGTGACGGCCGTCGCGGCTGCACAGTGGTTTCACAAACGAAATGTTCGTCACTTTTAGGCAGTACGAATAATATGATAATAATTTATATAGGTCGTTTTATTTACGACTTGGATCAATCGCCATAATGCCAAATTACGAAAATTTAAATGCTACAAATCATTTTATTTAACATTAGATATATTAAAAATAATTTTTAAAGGCAATATTTTAAACTTTGTAATATTATTATTTATTAGTGCATTAATTTATATTTATTAAATGCGTTTTTCTTGTTTTTTGTGACATTTAAATCCACGTAATACTCATGATATACTCGTCTAAAATTTCATTTTTATGTATTGAAGTAAGTACTCCAAAAAAATATTCTACTTTTGAACAAAAAATTGAAATTGCGAGTTGTTGTTAAAAAAATTAAAAAATGATAATGATTCAAAAACGTTATATTTGATCAACTAAAAATGCGTTATACATGAAATAATATTTTCGAATAAATTAGTAGTTTTTGAAATAATAACGACAAATATCTTGCGTTAAATGGATCACTCGCGCGGTATATGTATGAATTATATAAGATGTTGTTCAAACCGCCAACATACTTTTGCATTCTCCTCCTCCGTGCCATTCCCCGGCGATTATTTTGTCGATATCATCGTCCGCTGTCGATATACACAATGGCGACACTTCCGGCCGTCTCTCCAGCTGTTGGTTTTCTGACGACGGGCCACCGGAAGCGACGTCTAACTGCAATGAAGCCAGCGGGTCGTCGCTGCAACCTTCTGCGCCCTCGGTCATAGTGTCATTTTTGTCACTGTGATCAAAATAAACCAAGTGTGTATATTCATGTCGAGTCAAATATTATAATGTGTATCAAAAAGTATTAGTGTAATAATGTATAATATTTTTGAAATGTTTTTTGGTTTCAAGTCATTTAGCTACTTATATAAGGACTACGAAAACATCTTCAGAGTGCTAAGGTCAATAAATGTTGCCCTGAAAAAGTTTCGCAGATCCTTTTGTAAGGTCCGACAGTTCTAGAACTGTTGATTTATATTAAATATAAAATCGAATTGTATTTACAAAAAGCTAATAAAAAAAATAATAATAATAATAATAATAAAGTCGAATGTTAAGTCATTAAGTCGTGCTAATAAAAGTAATAGTCGGTATACGCACAATACGATATATAGTAATTAAATTTGTATTACTCATTTGCCATTCTTATAATAGTATGTCTTACCGTATGTAACCAATACATATTATGTACTAGCATCTAGCTGGTTTTTACTTGAAGTCAATATTTAAATAAACAATTGAAAACTTTAGAGAAGTTCTTAAATCTAATAGCATAATATGTAAGATATAACATATACATCAAGTTATATACACTTAAATAGGTAGGTACGTTATAAACTATATAATATAATACTATATCAAAATTATGGATAATAAACTGCAGGAGGGATGCTTAACACAAGTATTAAGTATTATTGCTAATAAACTGTTGATATTTTATTGGCCCGATAAAAGAAATTATAATCATTCAAAAAACATAAATAACCAAACGAATTATGCACTGAAGTACAATATAAACGGCACTTACGAAATTTATAAGATTAGGTTTATGCCAATTATTGAACTGTGTCACTGAACTTTATAATATAATCGTGTATTTAAACACTGTACAAACGTTATATTAAAATAGTAAGAAATGTGATATAATATATATCTGCAGCTGTTTTATTAATGACATCCAGAAGAAAATAATATGTCTATAGAAATATTATGGATTAAATACTTTAATAGGTATACCAATTAGCAATTTTATTATTATTATTATTACGTATCAGTATTATTCCTGTTTTTCGAATATAATCAATCGTGTAAAGCGGCTGCAATATGTATCACATATACTATAGCTGCAGTGTTGTGTGTATATATTATTATATGCTGCGCATGAGACAAAAAGTTTAATGTTTTTAATTAATAATCGCTCGAAAATTTGGCAATGACGTCAAGCAGTTCGTACCCAAGTTCACACGGTCATAGTTTTTGATGTCTTTATAATTGACTTCGGTGATTGCGCGATGTAGACGAACGCGCGTGGCGGTAGTCGCAAACCCAATTGATATGGTAAAAAATAGTAATTTTTTTTTTATCTTTACCGTTACATTATATTATTATTATGTTAACGATGTGTGAGGTGAACGGGAAACAGGGGAACATGGAATGCTGAAGGTTATTGCCTCTCCTATGCACCGCGCGTATATGGAGAGTTTATGTAACGCGGAATTGTTCGATTCGCCGCAATAATAATAATGCACATATTCGTATAGAAAGTGGAAGTAGATATTATTATTATTATTATTATTATTATATGTATCGCAGTGCGGTGCATTGTCGTAATAATTATTATTGCCATGTGCGTCGGAGACGCGGCCGATATTTTACAATATTATGATTATTGTCACAAATCGTACATAAATACATTATGTATAACATAATAATATTATAATTTACATCGGGTAGGCGCGTATACATATCATATTATTATTATTATTTTTTTTTATTATGCGTTTACGGTTTAAACAACTGCAGGGTTCTTAGCTAATGTTATTTACAATAGTATTTTATTATCATAACACAATATGGTAATATTTACAATGTTTGATTAGCTGATGCTTACAATTTGTTAAGTAAATTACGTATAGAAATAAATGTGATTGTTTTTATAGCTTCGTATTCGATAAGGACTTCTCTGATATTGCAAAGAAGATTTAGAGCTATGCGTGTCGATTAGTATCTCGCAGGGAATTTCTCAGAAATATGTTTGATAGTGATGTGAGTTGGACATGACGTGTTGAACATAGGTGGAGGATTTTCGCTGATTAAAAAGGAATGTGTAATAAAAGTGTTATAAAAATTATTATGGGATGTACTAGTTCGTATATAATATTATATTTTGCAGTTTTAAGTGATTTTTTTTTATGCATCGTTTGTATGCCAATATAACAATACAATATATAGGTATTGTGTATCTCATCATTATGTATATAGCTTGCAAGTTGTCATCATAAGCGAAATGCTATATCGTTAATAATATTGTTTTGTACTTTTGTTGATATTTAATAATTTTTAGTACATAATACTATTAATATACGCAGTACCTAATCGATATTATTTATTAATTCACGTCGCGCGCCGTGAAATGTAAAATGCATTTTAACAACGACTAAAAATATATAAACCACTTTAATGTAGGTATATCGGAACAATTATTATATTTTTTTATATAATAATGTTATATATGACTTATAAAACGTTATGACACCAGAACAAATATGTGTAGGTAGATAATTATCAACGTGATGTCACAGAATTTGTTTAATAAAAAAAAATTGTTTAATTAGTTACGTTTTTATATTTTATACAGGCATGGATCATAAATGCGCGATGTAGCTGGTAATTTGCATTGATTACAGTGATTTAGCTCGTATTTTATATCCATATAATATAATAATACGTTACGATTAAAGTATCATATACAAAATATTATTTTACACTAAGTACGATCCTCGGACCGCGTCTTGTTAAAATATCACTACAGGGTAACGGTAGATAATATTATATTATACGGTATCATACCATGTTGTGTATGAGTATATATATGACATGACATTATTATGCGACGTAATTCACAATTAACATTTTATGATTATTATTATAGTATTATCTATAAATAAATTTATATCCGTACTTATATCATACCTAGTACCTATCTACTTAGTACTAAAGTTATACCTATTATATCTTAGCGTACCTATTATAGATTAAACATATACATGACGTACCGTGTACCTATGTATAATCAATGCTTATTATGGCTTTCGTATTAGTGTTGTATGTTATGTTTCAATATATTTTTTAATAGTTTTTAACGCCGCACACGATGCGAGCCTGTAACCATATAATATATATATTGTAATAATACGTACGTACCTATTCGATGTGTTTTTCGATCCCGAGTCTTTATTCCTTAATATTATTTAATTTCCTAATAATTTTTCTATTTTAAACATTTTTAATTATAATGTATACCTACAACAATGTTGCATTAGTATAATAATATAAATTAGAATCAGAGTTTTAATTGTATAGAAAAATAAAATTAAACAGTAATTATATTAGTTGTAATTTTTATGACGTATTGATTATATAAATATATTATTTTATAATTTTCATCTTTTGAGTATCGGGATAACATTGTTTTGATCTTTTATTTTATATACTAAAATATAACAATTACACTATTAATTTTTGTTGTATAAACTGTCCCACGTATTTTACTATTATGGAAACGTCATATATAATGATAGCTATATAGTAGATTTTTTTTTGTTAATGCATTTTAATAAATTATCCTTATAATATCTATTGATAACATTATACATTCGATATTAGCATATTATCTGTTAATAAGATAGACTAAAATTAAAACATTAGAATGAGATGCTATCAAATACCTTTATAAATTATAGTAGAATATTCACTGGAACGAAAACCGTAGTATATAATAATATATGGTACTTAATGTTTAAGTCTAAAAGGCATCATATATATAACACGGTTGAGTCATCGGGAAGTAGGTATACGACCTGCCTATATTAGAAACGGACGAATATTGTGCAGGCACAATGCAGAACAGTATGTATAGGTCTGTCTCTAACGGTTGTGTGTCCGTTATATTCTTCATCGTTGTAACGATTGAATGAGCGCGTGTTTTTCGGCTACATTGCACACCTCTCCGTGTAAGTCGTCTCGGAAAAGAAATAAACATATGTATATATGTGCAATACGTAGACACAAAAACAGAGAATAAACCCAGAAAAACACTTTGTAAAGACACAGAGGTGTACAGAATTGAAAAAAAAAAGAATAAATGAAATATAAAAAAAAAATTGATGAAAGGTCGATCCTCTTTGCCCGTCGATGACCTCACGTATACACCTATCTGCGTACAGTCCGATATATTCAGTCGGTATTCTCTACATTTAAAAATACACACAATAATATGACATTCAAATTGTACGTTTTTCTTCGGCGTACTTATTCCTCACGAACATAATATACATAATATATTATGTATTTCTCGGTTGTCATTATTTCATCGAACTAAACACAATTTTATAGTTTTTATATTTTTTTGGATATTATAATCTTCAGAGAAAACAATCAGTTTACCCGGAAAATATAGGTACTACCTATATTTGTTTAATTCTATGCCGGAACAGTGGATATTTTAACTGGTATTATTACTGGACGACACAATTATTGTCCCACAGTAAAATATTTTAGTCGTCTAGTGAGTAGTATTTTCAATAACCAGGGGACTTTTTTTTTATTTTTATTAGCATGCCGAAATTCAACTTAATCATAATAACGTATTATTATAGGAGGAATATAACTAAAATGAGTTTATCTATCTAATTAAGTACAGAAATATTCAACTTTTAATTATTTATCTGAAATGTCTCCGCTAGGAATTGTTTTTCATCGAGTACCTTCATTAATTTATCATTGAAATCAAATTAAACATATACAATACTGCAGTTACCTACCTATACAATGACGATTGACGAGACACACTCAACACCTACTATATGGCAGAACGAGTTCCCCGGTTTTTTTTATTGAATTAAATTCTGGATACGTTTATTAAGAATGACAATGGTTATTAGTTGGGCTCGAATTAATATTATTTACTAAAAAAATCACGAATTAAATTCTTCAAAATATATGTTATGGCTTCATGTATCAAAAATGATTAAATGTGCAGTAAATATGCACGTAAAAACCGCGTCTTAAAAAAATATTACTATTTTGATTTTAAATAATTATAAAAAATATTACAGTTATATGTTTATTTATTCATTCATTATTTTAGGTTAATCTAATTATAATTTACGAGAAATAATGTAAAAATGTCAGTAGGCACATACTTAAAATTAAAAAAAAAGTAATATTGTATTAAATAATAATCGGGTATGTAAGTAGACTTTAAATTTTTCTTTTTTCCGCTACTAAATTGGTAGTCTTTAAACAAAACTTTATTTCTATTTATCAAAATTGTAGATATAGGTAAGGTTAAGTTAGTGTATACTTAAGTTACAAAATAGTGATATATATATCACAAAAAGACTAAATACTTATATCTATACAATTATAATGTTTTTTTTACATATATTACAATGCCATCTTGTGAAAATTCCTTAAAGTATCCTCTGTGCCGGGGTAATATAAAATATGTTATTCTATTTTATCACATATCTAATAACTAATAAGTAATATGTAAGTAGGTAATGGCTCCTATATTCAATACTTTGATTAGTGTTACTTAGTAATAATGGAATGAAATCTAGACACAGTAATATATAGGTAAGGTATTTCAATTAAATTTGCACGCGTATAATAATAAAATATTAAATTACATATGAGTTGAAAGTAATACTATCTATATATAGATAGGTTGTAGTGTAGTCTATGTGCATAGTGTATAATGAATACTTCAATTCAATTACTCATGTACCTGCACGGTAGATAAATATGAAAAATAACAAAATATGATATTACCTACTGCTATTTTCTGAGAAGTTCATGAACTTTAAGCTTAAATTGTTTATGATACCCGAGTATCATATTTTCGAAAATTCGATAAACACATAAGTCTAAAATATTTACCTATAAGTATAGATATTTTATAACGCGGATGTTTTACTAACGAGTATTATACCTTATATAATATTTTATAAGTATAATTGAATTTTTTCGATTTGAAAAAAAAAAAGATTATGATAGCTATCTTAAAAAATGCAATTTAAATAACAATAAGTTTGCAGATGTCGCGAATTGATTATTTGTTGTTATTGTTTTGGCAATAATAAATTATAATTAAAATGTATGAAACATATTTTATTCGAACGAAAATAAAACGAATTAAAAATTGTCAATATAGTATATTATAACGTTGGTGCAATACGTTATAAATATTGTATACAAGACGTATAGTTTATAAGTTTATAACAAATGCGCCAACTCCATGTTAAAAACCGAATGCGCTTATAGTAATCAAATACACTCACTCGTTCGAGAATTCCAGATGTCCGTTGGGTACTAAAATAAATAGACTGAAGAATGAACGCGAACTCGTTATTATTTCGAGTGGATTGGACGCGATATGTGTGTGATGTATGTAGTGTGTGCCTACGCAAAAAAATAAACCGAAAAGAAAACAAACGTAGCAACAATATTATATACAATAAAACACGCAATTTGTTATATTATACCCATGTATATTATATATAAGTAACAAATTGTTTTATTTGAAATACCGTCGAACGTAGCACATACGTATATATATGTATAATGTATATTATATAGACTCGCGGTGGAAACGCACTAATAATCGGTGTCGGCTCGAAATGCGGCGTGGAGAAAAAATTGCCCGGAAAGAATGAATGAGGGAAAAAAACAAAACTAGGGACTCTGCAGCGCGGATTTCTCAATCTTAGCCAGCCCGCTCTGTCACTATGGTTCAACGATTCTTTTATATTTCGAGACCAGCAGCCACCCTCTACTCCTCTTGCTGCTGCTGCTGCTCCTCCTCCTCCGCCTCGAATTCAACATGCACGCGGTCCAAAAAGAAACCGAAAAACCCGTTCGCCAAAAATAAAATATATAAGTATTATACAACAAAGAAGAAACTTGAAAGGAAAAAAAAGAAAGAAAGAAAAAAAGGCAAGTACGAAAAATTTTGATGACATAACCGGTTGAGCGTTAAAATAAAGAACATCTGTATAGCTTACCTATATATATTTAGTATAGCAGAGGGTAGAGTTACTTTACTCGATGTTAAGTATATCATGTTTTTTTTGTTCCTATACTCGACACTCATATACAGAGTGATTCATCAAGTATGTAATATGCTCCCCATTTTTTCTTTGAATGATGAATTTATTCGAATTCTAATTTTTAAAACCATATTATACAAAAATATTTACATTTGATGTATCTTGTGGTGGTATAAATTTCTTCTTTTTAAATGATAACCACTCTGAGGAAAATTTCCAAGTCAATAGTTTATTTTTTTGAAAATTTCAAAATGTCAAAATTCAAAAAAAATAGTTTTTGAGTTATTAAACTAAATATATTGAAAATAGTAGCCCATATACTCCGTGATAATAATTTAAAATTGTTTAGAATATGTTGGGGCTATATAATATATTAGTTACACATAAACAAATAAATTAAAAACAAATATACTATTATATTTTAGTCAATTAGTTAAATGAAAACATTTACTAGTCATAAAATGCTAATAAAGATAAACGTTTATTAGTGACTAGTATAATTTTAAAATCATCATATTTCCCAATATTCTAAGCTTTTCATCACGGAATATATAGGTACTATATACACAAAGTGTAATAACTCGGAATAACTATTCGTTTGAATTTAGATTTACACATACATTTTTTGGGATTCAAATCTGTTTTGAAAAGGGAAAAGTTACTATACACCCTTCAGACGGCACGAATATTCTAAGTATTGTGAGACGATAATATTATTATAATTAAAAAATTCTAAAATCTAGAATTTAAGAGTATACATGTGCATAAAATAGAGCTAAGCGTGCTTGCGATAAATCGCCCTGTATACTGCAGCTGTCGGTCGGAGGCGGTCACTGGGATTGCGAATATATGCGAGTGGGTGAGGAGAGGGGGGCGTGAGTAAGTGGTCAGGAAAGGGCCGGGGATACATCCCGCTGAACTACCCGAACTTTGTGTACGAGCATGAATGTATGTGTGTGTGCACGTGCCGTTGAAAACATAATATTATATAGGTATCTACGAATGGCGCGCGCCTCCGTCGATTGCGCTTTCGCAGCGCTCGCCGCGGAACAGGGACGACACTATATCGGGCCGAGCGGCCGCAGAATGATTTTATTTTTCGATTACAATTTAAAAATTTTCAAGTGAATCACGTCGCGCTATACGCGATAGATATTTGTGCATATTATTATTGTAATTATTTATATTGAATATTTAAATATAATATGTTATAACACTTATCATAATGTTATTATTATTAATAATACGTGCGCTCTGCCTATGTATTGCATGCAGTTTCAGAGCGCGGGAGAGGTCGACCATCATATTATTATTATTATTGCCACCGCGCCGTTAGCGCACCGAGGTCGGTGAACCATCGGCGGTCACGCCGGTCCTTGCCAAATTATATTACCGTACGACGGCGATGCTCGCGTCGCCTACTGCTCGTAAATGTATTAATTTGTTCGTCGACAGCAAATTGCAGAACTACCTCTATCCCTTAGGCATGCCGTTTCCGAATCACAATTATTATCATTATTTGCGTCGTCAGTTTGAACGGTATTCGCCGCCATATACTTATAGAAACAGTTATTTATTGTATGGATAAGGGTGTTTTTTTTTTTATGTACGGGTATTAAATATGAACTGTTTTTACTGCAATGGAAGTCCTCGGCGCTATACTCAAGTTTCAAAAAAAAAAAAAAAATGAAACAAATTTCATATAATAATTAATATTATTATAATATGTAGGTAGTTTCTTTTTTATATTATTTAACAGTTAGGTATGCCTTATACACTGTTATTTATAGAATCTACATAGCGCAAAAACAAATAAACTAAAGGCTTTAATACACACCACTACACAGATACACAGTGCACACTTAACTAAATACATTTTTAGAAAATTCCAAAAATTAGTTAATTTAGTATTGGATTATAGGTAATGCCGCGTATTACCTATACAAAGATTAATCATTGTGACACGACTTAGGCAAGCGACACACGAGTTCACAAATTAATAATTGTCTGCTTCAAAAACAAAATGTAAGGATAAACATACAAAAAAATATATATATATTATACGTTAGTAATTTAATTGTAGTTTTAATTATTATGAAATTCGATAGATTATGTTATTGATAGGTCATAGCGTATTATAATTATTGTGAATATTTAAATTTCAAAACATCATTGTAAAAATTCCTTCTGTGCATATTATATAGTAGTGTAATAGCATTACCCACATAATAATATATGAAATGGCAGGACACATTTTTGGGACATAAATCACGTCGAACGGTCTGTAGACACAACGAAAATACACATTATAAGAGGTGTGCGGTATCGTCGGTTGGATTCCATCAATTTTATACATATAGTCATTCGCGCATTTCAACAGGTTTCCCTTCACGGGTCGTAGAGTTGATATAGCGTATTGAATTTGGCCGTCGACGGGGTCAACGCTCACTGTGATCGGCCGTTAATCTTTTTAGGCACACCCATATTATCACCGAAAACTAAAATAGAAAAAAAACACCAGCAGTCCTAAAATCCATTAAATGTGGCCGATAATTACAAACCAAACCGTGATTACACAATTACTGCAGAAGGAGAAAAAACAACATTGTTTATTCTACACATATATACATATAGTATAGAGGGACGGTTTAAAATAGCAATTATATTTGGTTAGAACGTTAACCCACACAATTCTAAGCTTAATTAAATTGTATAATGATTAAATTTCAACAATTTACCCCCGCACTATTATAGTGACAAAGTGAGCCAAGGCTAAACGTCCATTATAGATTGAAAATTATGAGTTGTTTTTACCAAAAGCTTTTGCTTGATTGATTCATATCATATAATTGTACATATTTTCATCTCCTGTCCCTTAATTTGTAAAAGTTAATATTTTGCAGCGACAAATAATTAAAAAAAATTCAACACTTCTTTGATTAACTTGAAAAAAATATTTTTAAGAAATTATATTCATATTTAAAACATTTTTATTTAAAAACACAATAGATTTTATTTTACTAAATCTGTTATTTTTTAGATCACAGTTGTAAAATGTAAGATGTCTTAATTAATTTGTTTTGGACATCTACACAATATAATGTATAGGTACTTTAAAATTATTTTGATTTAAATGTGGATCATCTAATCATAAAAATGTGGTTTATCGAACTTAAAAACTATAAATATCACTTATGTTGTAATTTATAGTATCATTCGATTTTTTAAAAAATGTAACATTGAACTAATATAGTGATAAATTAAGAAAAATAATTTTCAAAATTCAATATTACAAATTAGTCTATAATAAATTTTTGTAAAAACAACAATAGAAGTTCGTTAAATTTTTTTTTATCAGAGGCGTACATGCTAGTGAATTAGAGTTTTTAACAGTTTTATAACATACATCTTACGATATAACTATACTATAAATAGTGTAGTTTATACTTAATTTGATGTGTATCATTTAATAAAAATATTTCTTTATGGTTTTTTTATATTTTTCATAACTTAGGTATACATATATATTAGTTTATACATATTTACTTATATATTATTTATAGATACCTACCTACTTATATATTATTAAACAATATAAGCATTTTAATCGTTTTATCTACAAAATAGTCAAACTTTTACAGCTATGACGTAGTAGAAGCTAATTTTATTTTTTTACCCATTATTCGTAAAAAACATATTATATATTTATAAAAATATTTAAATAGGTAGCTGGTAGATATTAAAATACTTATTGAAAGGCAATCAATCATAATTCATATAAGGAGCCTTAGCTTTATACCTTATTAGTTTGGATTTGAATACAATCATATTATAATTAAACATTAATAATAACATACCCATAAAATATTAACATCATACATGGTATATTATGAAAGAAAACTGAAAACAAATACCCGAAACTTTTAGCTTTTTTAAAAAATTATTAGAAAACCTTTTAACTTATATTTTATCAAAAAAAATTTTAGAACTTTTTGTACTTTCGAATTAACTTAAGTTACTATGAGATAAGATGAAAGTTATTCGGTAAAAAATCATATTTTTAGGAGTGGAGGACAGTGACCGACCGCGCCAAGTACCTACATCGTGGGTCAATGATCTGCCTCCGTGTTCCGTTACTATAATATTATTATTGCCGTGTTGCTATATCATCGCGTCAACGGTCGCTTTGTTTTTTTTTGCTATACGTTTAGTCGGAAGAGTTTTTTTTCATTCTTTATATTTTTTTTCATATACAAGTCTATGAAAATAATAATAATAATAATAAAGAATTGATTAATAAAAACCATATCCGGGTTGACAACTTCTTGACATCAGCAATGAAAAGAGTTAAGTAAAGAAATCGTCGTGTAGAGAAAATCTTGGTTGATTTGTACTGGAACGCATAGTTTTAAAACCTACAACACGCTACAGAATTGTCACTATTTATGGGAATTGTATGTTTCCTTTTAAAATGCAACGGTTGTCACTATAACCCGATCTAATAAATCAAAACTAAAAACAAGAAGTTAATCTACCCCTTACCATCAATATTTATAATATAATTTATATTTTTTAAATATTAATTTAACATCTAAATGAGTTCTTGATTGCTTTTAAGTACAGTTAAAGATTAAAATTCGAATTTTACGATGAATTTTTTAAAAATTGTATAAAAAAATAAATCTGAAAAGTTTGGTGTTACGGTAGATATTCAATAATTAAATAAAATTATATCATAAAAAAAAATAGTGACTATATATTATAATAGATATAGGTACTCTTAAAAATAGAACTTTAAAAACAGATTAAATAGATAACATTACGATTATTAAACTTTAAATTGTTATAAATATTCTAAAATATTTATTATTATTATTATTATTATACAGTATTAGGAACAATTTCTATTTATTTCTATTATTACAACTTCAAATATTTCAAAAATGAAACAAATTACCTATTAGTTAACAAAATTATAACAAATAAAAATATAACTATGTTTTATTCAATTATTTTTTGACCTTTGTATAAATTTCAGTGTCCACGAAACATTCAAACATTAACTAATTTTAAAAAATGGAGTGTAATAGGATTTACATTACAACTTAACCTAACCTACTACTTAAAAGTTTAAAGTATATAGTAATTACTCAAGAGACACCTTGTAAGTGTCGTAAATGGTTACTATACATAACATAGTAAATTTAGTCCAATAACTATTTGTTATAGCGTAATATATATTATATAGATAGGTGCAAATATTTAATGTATATATATTTTTTATGAAAAATAAAATGAATAAAAAATTTTTATTTTATCTAAAAGTTTATAATCATAAACATACAGCAAAAGAACATTTAAAAGTTGGTTTATTGTATCGAATAATAATAAATAATAGCCAATTAATAGACTCAATTGATATTATGTGATAACCGATAATATAATACCATTTATACTTAATTTATAACCATTAAAATAGTAATTCATTAATTTTGGTTGATAAGTCATTAATTATATATGTTTTCTGTGATGTAGTCAATAATAATTTTTAACCATCTGTAACCGAATACTTTAAAAGAAAAAAAAATCATAATTTTATAGAAACATTCCAAGAAAAGTAAAAATTTCATATGAAATATTTCAAATTCAGAACCCTAGATGCAGGTATATATTGAATGCTAGATATAGATACAAAAAATGAAAGATTAACAAGCTTTTTATCCTATTATGCGCAGTACTCAAAATTACAGTTATAAGTTACGTATAATGTACAGTGTACACAACCTGCTATAAATGAGCGAATGAGCAATGTGATTATGTAAAATAAAGAATATTTAACACGATAAAATACAATTTATTGAATAGTATAAACTATAAAAAAGATATCTGCTAACCAGTATTTATACTTATAAAAAAAATTAAGTAAGTTACAAGCTAATTTTAATTTAAAAGTTGATATATAGGTATGCCTGAATGGCTGTCTTAAAATTGAAAATAATTATACAAAGGTCACATTTAATACTGACTATTTATTTTAAGGAATCCGTAGATATTTTTGAATGGAAGTAAAAAATTATAATACAAATTTAAGAAATGCTGTGTGTACGTTAAATTCTGTTTATAAGTCAAATACTCAAATTCAATATAGAGTACAGACTATACCAGCGGTTCTTAACTTTTTTTCGAATGACGGGACACTTAATATTTTTTAAGATTTTCACAGAATACAGCCATAAAATAAAACAGTATTTATATACGTTTTTAAATTTTATAATATATTAAACAATGATTTTAAAATGTTGGCGGAACACTTATTTGGAAGTCCATGGAACACCGGTTAAGAACTACTGGACTACACAGATATCATGAGATACTAAAATATAATAGTCAATATAGGACGTATTTGAATCATTCTCCGCTGAAATTAATAATGGCAATTGATCAAAAACGAACGGCTATGAATTTACACACTAAAGTATTTCAAATTTTCTATAATTTAAACTTTGTTATATTCTGTTCATGCAAATTAAATTTCTATAATAACTAAACTCATGAAGCTGAACAAGAGTAAACGAGTAATATACCCACTCTATATTCACCACTTGCTACATTACATTTCACTAAACTAATCACTGGGAATTATCGTCATAAATGTTTATTATTAATTTTTCATACTTGTTTTAGGCCCATTAATCTGCAGGAAACAAAATTGTGAAATATCCGTTTTTACAAGTTGCCAAAAGTTGTTCAAAGCAAGTTGTTTATTATCGTATTTATACAAATAATTAATTAAATGAAAAAAAATTGGAAAAATTATATTACGGTCCCTTTATTAAGACAAATATACAGGATAAAAATTAAAATTAAGCTGTTAACTTTTTACTACATAATTTTTTAATGAAATTTATACTATATTTACTATAGTTGGGATAAATATTTTAAAATCAACACTATTATCTATACCACATAAGCTAAAACTAACAGTTCCTATTTTATCGTTGTAGGCAAAATATCTATTGTAGATAACAATAGCATGTTAAATATGAATTCTTAAGAGTTTGCATTATAATAAGGCTTGGCTATAAAGAATGTAAAATCGCGTGGGATTTCTGACAAAAAGTGTTAAATGGATCTCTATTATAATACAACCTATAGAGTAAGAATAGATAGGTATGTAAAATAAAATTTACAGCATTCAATAAAACAAACAGTTGTATTAATTATTGTTGATCGAGTAGTAAATATATACTGCAGCTTATACAATATTATCGTATATACGGTATTATACATAAACGGGTGTGATAAATGCTGGAACTTATGATGTGAGTTTTTTTTTAGTCTAAGTCTAGAAGTTCACTGATCGGCCATTGCATGATATAGAGGTGTAGAAAAATTATATAAAAAACATTTACAAATAAATCGTTATAGGATTTGTGTGATATTATGTATAAAAACAAACTATCAATAACTTTATTGATAGTATATTTTATATTAGATTGATGAACCCGTGGATACTTATAACTGTACTATCGCGCGAGCGTGTATATATATACATCACCGGACGATCCGTTATATACTCCATCGGGCGAATGGCGTAGAATGGCAGAAAGATCGAATAGAGCGTCAGGGAGAAGCAGAGTGGTTGATGTATATTACATATATAGATATTTATATACAGTGAGATAGAGTGAGCGAAACAGAGTGAGAGAAGCACGTACAGCGTAGAGGGAGTGAGAGCATGACAACGCACGGGAATATACGATCAATGTCTCGCAGACGCACTAGCACCAGTTTTTCGGGCGGCGGGGTGGTACGAGCTGCCGAGAGAGGGGAGGGTTAAGCTGCGCATCAAAATTTAAGGTTTATGTGCAATTGTATGATGGCGATGATTAACCTGTTCCCGTCGTATAAGTACTACCTGTTCCGGTAACGGCACTCTCCTGCGGTGGTGCTTCCGCCGTGCGGCTGCTAAACAAATAATACATTAGGCACCTACCTCTACTACCTATCTGCGCATTTAGGCATGCCAAGTCGCGATCGTTATGTCGTAGTTATGCACATATATTTATATAGATAGGTACCTACCTATAGAGTACATGCATATAATTACAGTTAGGCCATATACACACTAACGAATAAAACACCGATAACCCTTCGCAGTGAATATATATATATATATGGTCTACCACACAATATAATAATATATAATATACGCCTATATTATATTATCATAATTTGTGTTGAACGCACAAGGCGTAAAATGTCATTCAACTTTTATTCCATCGAATTATCAAAACGAATAGACCGTTAGCGAGCTATATACTCAAGTCAACAACTGGAGATAACGAACAATTTTAAACATGACACATATTTAAATATTTATTACAGTTTCTTAAACATTAAATAATTTATGTATATGCAGACATATTCAGAGAACTAAGATTATCCGTTGAATTTATCCAATGTTTGTGAAATTCGGTATGCAACTAATCAAAAATCTAAACGATATTATACAATATTTTGTTAAAATAGTTCAGAAGTTTTTTTTGTGTATAACCGTAAGTTATACGTCATACGTGAAACAAAAGTCCGAAAACAGTAAGTTATTCATTATTCAAAATAATATAGAGTATTGAGTATTCCATATTTTACTATTATAATAGTCAATAGGTAAGGAATTGATTTGTGGAAAAGTCTCAAACGCGCAGAAACTCTTGTAGGATTTCGCAAGTATTATATAACAAGCAATTACTGATTTTAGTTTTCATCGAAATGAGGAAAACTGTGTTAATATTAATTAACTCACCTAATTATGCTTTCAGTAGTTGTGACCCTAAGTCCTTTGGTTCGGTGTTCCTTCATAACTAAATTAACAAACAATTAAAAGTTAGATAATATATACATTTTTATAGTTATAACTCCATTAATCATTTTTATATATTTAATTTTTATCAATACTTAAATATTATACTAAATATTGTCAAATTAAAAAAAAAAAACATTTTTTTAGCACTATTAACATTTGTATTTTGTAAATACGAAAAAGCTTTATTTTTGTTATACCAATTGTATCAATAGTTAAGTATCTAACGTTAGTTAGGTTATACGCTTTTTATCTTTATTATTAGGTAATGGAGTAACGACCGAAAAAATTGAGTTGAATGAACCTATAGTAAAATTAATAGAAGCTCTATGCGCTCGCCTAGTTTTTCTTCTATTAATGACCTAAACAGCGTTTTTAACCTATAAATTAACATCACAACATCATATACAATTATAGATATTTTATCATAAACTGTATTTAAATATATATATATTGAAGCATATTATACCTATTTTAAAATGTATATTATATTATTATTTGGAAAATATATGTTTGTATAATTTTATTAAATTTACATCAAAATTTAAAACAATTGACTAATATCAATAATTAATATTTTTTAATTTATTACAGAGGTAAATAAGTATTTAAAGAAATAAGATACAGTACTTACCTTTTAATTGTTTTTAAAGTAAGTAGATACTATTATGTATAAATAAATAGTATTATTTATTATAATTATAAAATTAGTATTTTAGTTAATCAACAATAAGAAGATTAAAAAAAATGAATTATTTTTATTTTTAAAAATGTTTACAAACATAATTTTATTTTATGAAAAAATTATATTAATTTTGTTTGGTCAGTTTTTGAATAGCCACTAATTTAAGCATGAATTGTATCTGTTTGCAAAGAATAAAATTAATTTTAATTACAATTAAAATGTAAAAAATATGGTTATTATTGAATTTAGTAATGCAAGACTTCTTATTGGTTGTTCCGAATATGTTATATCATTATTGTGTGTGCAATACAATCGTACCGTAATTTTAAGGGATTATAGTTCAAATATAGCTAGCTGGTTATTACTATGTACTCACCGGAGAAGAGACGATACCATTTGCGTGAACTTAAGTCCTTAGTTTCAATTGAGCCGAAAATCAAAATACAACTGAGGGAAAAATCGACGAATTAAAAATGTGGTACAAGTGCAAGCAAACCGAAAACACTTCACATGAAACGTAATCACAGTAAACAATGGTCGACTGACATCCGGAACAACACGATCCGACGGCAGGTTACGATGCACTGCGATCAGATGAGTTCGCGCGCGCGGTCATCGGCTCGATTGGATTTCGCAGATTCGCCAGCGCAAGTGTGCCTACACTACGGCGCGGCGGTAGACAGTATGACCACGTCAGGTGTGTGCCCGCGCAAAAGAGGGTCGCAGCCCAACCGTTACATTGTATTACCGTAATATGTATTGTTATTATTATTATTATTATTATAGGTACTATTATAGTAATACTAATAAAATAATATATATATACCCAAACAGTATGTAATATGACAAATTGGAAACGTATGTACTCTTATAATATTTGTTTTTTATACATAATATACATAATATAATATGTAATATAAATAATATAATATAAGTATTGGAAGTGTAGGTTTGGCTCGTGATTTGGCCCCTGGCGTGGTCACTTTTAAAAGACCCCGACTTTCCATACAAATATTAAAATAACTTAAATTGCCATTTAATTGCAATAAAATAATTTTATTTATAATTAAAAAATAATTTATTACTTTAAAACTATTAAAAAAAAAAAAATTATAATCAACAAGTTTTACATACTTTTTTACAATTTTTACACATAAAATAGAAAAAAAATTCAATTAACACAAATTAAATAAATTGTACAATATTATAAAAAAGCATTTTTTTAAAATGTATTGCTGAAAAGTGGATATTCCAATTTCTAACATATATTAATATCAATTTTTTCTAATTATAGGTAGTTTAATACTAGCTACTTCAACAAACAACAAAATAAAGGATCTATATAGACATTGATGGCTTATCGGAGATCAAAGATTAATTTTAAAAATACTTATTCACACTTAACTTGTTTAACAAAGGCCACGAAGTACATAAGAACGTATTTTAATTCTATACACAGTGTTGGATAGGATAAACCAGATAACGTTGTGGTTAATTTAAAAAGAATTTTAAAAGTTCAACTATCGGCTTTAAATTATTTAACTATACATTTTTCATTTGACAATAGGCCCCCAATACTAAAAAATATCCTTGGTCCCCAAATGACCAACACTGAGTATACTCATAGGTGGTATATAGTTTGATCTTGCAGTAACGTAAAATGGGCTGATTTCCAGAAGTTGCAAAAAATTAATCTGAGATCAGAGACTAATAATGCAGTGGAAAACTTAATTGCCATTAATAATAATATTAACGATTTCGTTTTATAGTCAACGCAAGTAACAGTGAGCATTCATTCATTATTTAAACACAAAAATGTAACAGACATATTATTATACATTTATAAATATAAATTTTAAATAATATATATTATATGATACATATTTATATGCTTGTAATATGATCCCATTTAAATGTTTGTCATTATTACTTATACATATAGTTATAATTTTTTTGAAAGAATTATTTTTTCATAATTTGATATTGTAAAACAACATTATTGAAAGAATAAATATAATTTATACATTTGTTATCGTTATAAATTTTTTATTTTTTTTTATTATAACAATATACATTATATATATTACATACATAATGAAAACACTTATCAAAATCACAAAATTTTGAAAATCATTTTGTTATTCATAAAATGTGTTTTAATATACGAGTATAAGGCTTTAAATTGATTAGGATTCCTATCATAAGTTTATTTTTTGCTAAAATAAAGAAAAAAGGTTAGTATAAATCCGCATTATTTTTTTATGAGCGTCCAAATGTTGACGAAGTTGGGTATTCAAACGGATAATATGCCTACAGATTTCTCTCCAAATGATTTCTATTAATTTTTTGTAATTCAAAATATATTAAATGTAGACATTTGAAACAGTGAACTATTACTTAAATAATAGAATCTTAATTTTCTAATGACATTTTAAAAACATTTTGACAAATTTTAAACTATAATTTATGGGCCATTTAAATATTCAAATATTTTTAGTTTTATTTTTTTAGAATAACAATTTAAATTATTTTATTGTAATTTAAAATTTCACCGTTTTAAGTATTGTATTTATTTATTTATAATAACATTTTAAAAATATTTAATTTAAATTCAAGCTATTTTATATAACACTCCTATTTACACCGTTCTAAAGTATGCCATTACTGACTTATGTGTTAATATTTTAATAACGATATACCTATTTGATATAGGTATCTATATTATTATAATAATTATTAATTACTAGAGTTTGGGTTTAAAGGCAAATGCTTTTTTTTAGGTTATGATAGAAAAATAATAATTATATAAAAACATGTTTTATTTAATCTCTAAGGAAATGGCTTAACATATTATTTTGATTTTTTTTTTTTTGCTTCTAATAGGTAATAAATTAAATAAATGTAAATGCTCTAAATGCCTATTTTATTTTTTCTCTCTTAATTTTTATTTATTTATTTTTTGTGTGTTAAATTGTCAATTGATCATAATAGTTTTTTTTATTTACAGTACAAATTTGTAAGAGCTTTGAAGACCGCACATTGTCAATGTTATGTTTAAAATTACCTGGGTATGCTTTATTATCGCTGTTAAACGTATCGATGAATAGGTACCTATTTATAATGGTAAGTTAATTTAGCGTTTATCAAAGTACCTATACTACTTATAGATTAAAATGTGTTCTAAGTTCTTGATGAATTGATCCAACATGTAGTATTAATTGAAGAAACAATAAACGATGGCGATTTAAAAAATAGTAATTTAGGTAATTATTTGTGTATGAAATACGCGCTAATACCTTCGGTGAACGTCGAAAACCATTCTCTGTGTATACAAATATTTTAAGTCCAAACCGTCAACGCTTTTCTGAAGACTGTTAATTTAAGTATATTGTTGTGAATTTTTTGCTTAATATAAATAAGTTAGTTTGGTGGAAACAATTTCAATTGCTTTTTTTTGTATACCTACATTAAATGCATTATATTTTTGTCTTTTTCACATTTTATAAACTATTTTTATTGTTACATATCATATTACTGTAAAAAAATATAAATTGCTTTTAAAAATTCAAATAAATTATAAAATGACCTTAGAAATAGAGGCTGACACACCATATCCGCTCAGAATCGCTTTTCGTATGTAATTGTTTATCATTGAATTCAAATTTAATACATCCATAGTACTTAATCTACTCAATGACGACTCATCATTGACGAGCTGCACTCGGAATCTATTATATATGCATATAATACATCAAATGATTTTCCCTAATTTCGTTATTTGATTATAATTAAATTCTCGCTATTTTTAAGTTTAAAACGAATAACATTTTTTTGAAATACCCTTCTTATTTGATTTTGTCAGTTTGACACAACTTAAAAAAGAAGTTATAGAAATATTATTTTATTTTTCATATTATACTAATAAAAATGTTCCAAATAGTTTGCAACAATCTGAAGGTTAAGCATTTAAATTCGATTAACTTAAATAAATATTGTTAAACCTGTAAGCTGTGTCTTGTGTGTTATATAAGTTATTGCATACCTGCATTAATATATTTAATTATATTTAACGTAGTTTAACGGCCGATAGTTTCGTATTCAATTTCATTAGACTTTAATTCATATACACCTGAATTCCAAATTTCACAAAATGTAGAATTCACATACTTAAATCCATACCGAAGCATACATTTCATACATGGTAGTTGCAATAGAATACAACGATTCTTGGAACTTCTAGTTTATACGCCATCACTAGACATTGATCTATTTAAGTATAAGTTTAACTGCAGTTGAGGTTTATGCATTGCGGACCGTGATAGATTTTGATGTTGCCCTTACGTAAGTTTCAAATATAAATTCTCAATTATTTATATAAATTATAAGAAAAAAGATGGTTAAAAATAAAACCTATTAATATAAGGTATCTATACATTAAATTGATTAAATAGTATGTGGATGTGTTATCGTTATTACAACGATAGTGATACCAAAAAAATAAAACGTGTTATTATGAAAATGCGGCCCACGACTATACTATTCTACTTATAATGTGGCTAAGTCTTCCCAAAAGGTTGGACATCCCTTCTGTGTAGTGTACCTATAGTGTATATTGTTTACTGTCCAGAAATATCAACATAGATGTGCAAAAAACTACCAAAATCAAAATTATTTTATCTTTTAATATTTATTGATATTATTATAAATTTTATATTATACAGTTATAATTGTAGTATGCAGTAGGTAAACATTAATAGAGCTTTAGGGGATCAGAATTTTAAACGAAAAATATATTATGATGACACAAAATCTCCCACTTGCAGTATCCCAAATACGGTGGGTGGGGGAGGTTAAATATTTAAACATATTTTTAGTAAAATACCTTTTATGGTCTACCAAAAATAAAATGAAAGCGTTGATATGTGTTTTTAATTTAATCTAAATAATCAAATCGTGATAGTTATAATAATCACAACTATTAATGATTTTCCGTGGTAACTACTTTAAATTTGTATTCCTAGTTTTTTACATTTTGAATTGCATTATCTACATACTACAGAAATGCAACATTCTTTAAAAAATGAAAGGACGCGTCTTAATCAAATATAATTTTACAGAGGTTAATTTTTTTCCAAATTTTTTGAATGTCTTATTTTAAACATTGCTTTATTACTTACATATACAGCTATACTTAATGACTAACCTAATACTTAACCAATCATAAGGATTATACTTCAATCGCTCAATATAAAAATACAATTTTTTTTTCAAATATGTATTTGAAAGTTTGAAACTATAATAATAAAATACCTATGTATATATCTCTATGACTTGAAACATGTTGCAATATCACTAAAAGTAATGTTTCATCACTATTTACTTTATATACAGTCATACATATAGACTGTATGGAATACTATATGGACTTGTTATTACAACGACTTTAATAGGTATTAGGTACTATCTAAATCTAATATCTATATGGAGAGTAGAGACTGTATAGGTCAAGCCCGGATTAAGCCGGAGAGCTACTGAGAAAATATCGGCGGGCCGTTCAAAATATGAGTGTTTTTGGTCGTAATTTTATTTTTATATAGCAATGAAAAATTAATACAAACATTAGTAGAAAATATAATTGAATAAATGTAATCGAGTTATTAAATCGCACCATAGTTGTAGCTGTAATCAAATATGTTGGAAATCTAAAAGCTCGGTGGGCCGATACCTTACTTATCCGGCGCTGATGTAGTCAATTATAGTAGGATATAATACAGAAATATCACATTCTTGGAATTAGAAGTAGGAGTAGTACCTATACCTATATTGCGTCGGGTTTTTAAAAACAGAGTCATATTTTAATAATATAATTAATTTTAACTTTTAACTTATACGATAGCTGAGTTTCATACGCACACATGGATATAAAAGGGAGTGTTTAATAATATACATACATAAGATTATACCTAAGTATACATAATTTCCACAAATATGGAAAAAAATCCATAATTAATGAATGCAATATTTATTTTTATTATATATTTTGTTAGTCAATGATGTATATTTTATAATAATAAACTTCATGATGCATAAGCACCCCACTGCTTATTATTCTCAAAGTTGAAATTGGTAAGGTACCTTCTAAAGTTCGAATAATTACTTACATAGTTATATACTGACGTACCGACTTGTTATACTGACTGATAAATTATACTGACTATACTCAAAGCTTGTAGAATTAAAAATGTACGCTATTCTAATTAGATATAATTAAATAGGTAGGTATATTTTTTTATTGGGGAAACTTTGAAACTGATTCAATTATGAACAACAAAAATAGCTTCTGAAATTTTTTGCTAATTTATTAAATAAATACAAATTTTAAAAGTCTAGTGATTGATTTTTTGAAGTTTTTAAATCAAACACTTAAAATTGATATAATTTTGCTTATTATGTAAAAATAAGAAAATATTTTAAAATTGTTACAAATAAAGTTTTAATTTTATAATTCCTTAAATTTTTATTTTTAATCTTGATTACATATAGATATATAGAGATACAGATGATCTATACAATATATAGTATTAATTTAAATATATATTTTTTGTTGATTTCTCGTTAATTCGTTTTAAACAAATATATTTTAATATTATTACAAGATTGAATTTAAGATTACATTTTAATCATAACATTAACAATAGAATAAAAACGCAATATTCAAGAGATCAAAAGCCATTAAGTCCCATTTTCAAATAAAATTATTCTATGTTTTTATCTATAAGTATAACCTATCCCATCACAATAAATTAATATTGCAATAGTACTTAATCATATTAACCATCTCGTGATTTTGTGTAGTATATAAATATTAAAATATACTACATAATATTATCTTTCAATATTTATTATCCGATATCTATATTCTATATAATATATAATGCAGTATAAAATATATCGTATGTAGAAATTGAATAATTAGTATCTTGTAGTTTTGTTTAAAATTCATATTAAGCTTATTAATTTATATTCTACTATAGTACTATCTATGTACTTATATATATGTATATTTTATTAACTATCATACAACAGTATTGCTCTCTTAATTTTAATTTATATGATTTATTAATTACTGTACCTATGCCATATATGTATAGTATATTATATTATTATATAATATAAATATGGTAAAGTAGGTAGGTACCTAACTAGGTACTAATTAAACAAAACACATGTTAGCATAATTAAAAAAAAAAAATGTTAAATTGAATTATTGTTGCACGACCTAGTTAATAAATGTCAGAAACTAATATGACTAATTAAAGTGACTTTAAAATTTTAAATTAAATTATGATCTATATAAATTCGAAATAGATAGAAATGCCAAAAATAAAATATCCATTTTTCAAATAGTATTTATTAAAGTCAAATCGTACCATACACAGTTACTTATTAACATAAAAAATGTTGGTTTAGAACCAAAGTTAATTAAATACTCATTAATCATATAAATTATCTAATAAGTATAATATTGCTAGTCTATTCCAGTCTATAAAACAACATTATTTTGTTTCCCCCACTTGGTAAAACTGATGTCTGTATCCTATATATAGATTTTTTTGGGTTGAAAATATTTAAACATTGTTAAAATTATATAATTATGTTAAATATGTTATACATGCCCCCGTTGAATCTACTCAATTAATAATAATATTTTCATTTCTAATATGATTCACGAAAAGTTTTCCACGTTGTGTAAGATATATACGGTACCTATTTTATATAATATATGAAAAGAATATACATTTCGCTATGTTAACACACTGACCATTATAAATCGTATCGAGTAAAAAGCGTACCTATTTATGTACATTTCACGATATGAAATACAACTACTTCACAAATAAAATGATATTACTAAATATAATCAACACACGCACAACAATACATTCTATTACTTGATACTTTTTTGATAAAATTGTTGGTATAATATTAAATAAATATTGTCTCGGCACTCTTTATCGGCTACAAGTACTGTATAAAGTATAAACACTCCACCTGAATAGTTACGAAAGAGTCTTTAATCGAAAATATAAGAAAACAACATTTTTTTTTTTTTAGATTTGTATTTGCCGTTGAGTGAACAAAAATAATGATGTTCCTACAATACTGCAATCATACTATACATTTGTATACAAAAGGTTAGTGTCTCGTCTGGATATTCATATTTTCATGATGACCCTGTTATAATATCTTTATATTCGGTGCATTCGATCGTGTAGATATATTTTAGAGTAAATAATTCGTGTAACAATAAACAGATATTTTAAGTGGTTTTGTTATTTGCCCGGAATTATTATGATTATAATTAGTTTCCAAACTCCTGCGTAATTTATATATTTTGTTCCTATTCCACATTTGAAAATTAATATACATACCACATGGTACTATCTCATTTTTCACAAGAAATTTGATAATAATATCCAATACAATTTCTACTATACTCGATTTAGTTTTATCTTGTATTAATTAATGATTTGTTTAATGTATTTAAAAAAAATTCAAGTAGGTAACAACACTGATATACAGTTTGTGTCGAGTATTATAGGTACCTCATCATCGAATAAGTCACTATAATGTTATGGATGTGTTAAATTTGAATTAAATGCTAAATCATTATAAACGATTGTAAAACGATTCTAAGCAAGGATAACCTAACTTTTAAGTAACCGTGGTTAGTGGTTATTATGGACAATTATGTATCTTCCAAATAATATAATTGGCAAATATATTAATATATATTAATATATTATAATATAATATAATAATTTAATATATTATATTATATAATAATATAATAAAGTTTTGGTTATGATAACCAAAACTTAAATAAATAATAAATATTATTAATTTAATACTTAAAACTCTATTATTTAAAAAGTTTTTTATATTTTATTTCTAAATATTTTAAATTTCAAGATGAAAATGGAGCAACAAAATTGGGTCGTATGGTCAAAGCAATAGGAGCTCTCTGGGTGGTCGGTGTGGGTTGATCGAGCCCCTAGTTAAATAAAAAAAATTGATAATGCGCTTGTTTGCTTGAATACTTCGCTCGCTCTCTCCGTGCTTTGGTCGCCGTCACAAAAATCGTCTTCAGCTTCTGCTGGTGGTGTAATGTTTCTATATAAAGTGGCAAAATGAGGATGAAGCCTTCTTCAACAATTGAATCATAATTTTATCGTGAAATTAAGAACTTATAATTACCTACCAGAATATTAGTACCTACTAATACCTATTAATAACACAGAATATATTATAATCATCATTAGGGCTAGGATTTATATGCATTGGTATGTTTTTTTTGTAACTTTTTATTATTACTTTTGTTAGTAGTGTCCACGTGATGATGTCGCTCATGATGAGGTAAATAGTGATACTTTTTTGTGCATATTTTTGCATACTTTTGCATATTTTGAGAAAAAAAATGAATATTATTGCATATTTTAACTACAAAAACGCGAAAAATGCATGTTTTATAGTATATTTCGTTAAAAAGTCATTTTATCGCTGTACAAAAATACTTAAAAGTAATTAAATCTACGAATATCTTATCTTTTTGTTACAAACTCGTACGCTGCATTTTTATTCGACGAGTATTTGAAAATTGTTAAAAAAAACCCAAATTTAAACTTAGCCAAAACAAAGGACTCATTGCTGAGAAAATCGAATTAAAAAAATTTAAAAATGTGTTAGAAAAAAATACTGAACTAAAATCTATGTTTACGATACGTAACATTTTAAATTACAATAATCTAGATAAAGATTTCCCAAATATAACTCTCGAAGATGTAACAAAATTTAAATATGCGAAAATTACGTCATATGATGTCGAACGGAGTTTTAGTAAATATAAACATTTATTAAGATCAAACAAAAGATTGTTTATTTTTGGTGAACACCATGTCTTTGTTTCGTATAAATCATGTGAATAATTTAAATGATTTTAAACATAATTTTATAGATTTTAGATTTTTTTTTTTAATGTTTTTATATTAAGTGTTCATTTTATCATATATTTTTGGCGTAATTTAATATATATATTTAGAGTAATAGGTACTTATTTAAAAAAATATATAGAAAATGTATTTATTTAATAATATTTGTGTGGTATATTTTACCATATTTTTGCATATTTTTGCATATTTTTAATAAAACAAATGCATATTTCATCATTTTTTATTACATATAAATCCTAGTCCTAATCATCATCATCAAATATATAATCATCGTGTAGAAAGTGTTTATTTTTTAATACTTACAGTTTTAGTTTTTATAATATATGTAGGTACATATAAGTACGTCACGATGTTACGAATGTTTTTTAATAACAAATTATTTTGCGCTTTAGTTGTATTATAATATTGTTTATTATGGAGTGGGTATGTTACGAGTAATGTTGACATTAGCCGGATAATATGACATTAGCCAAGAACCTTTGGATAATGTCTTAACGACTACAAAATGTATCAATCATGAGATAAAATAAGTTTAATTTACTAAAAATATTAAAATATATTAAAGACAAAATTAGTAGTGATCGCATATATAACTATAAAAGACATTAAATAATTTGATTCGTGAGATAAAATAATTTTAACTTATTAACAGTATTAAATATCTTTCAAAAGTTATATTATTAAATCAGTCGTGATTTGCACCTTGCCCGTTACACATGTATATCGTTGCTCCTCTTAATTGTTGTGATCCCGTTATCATTTCGTATTTGAATGCGACAAGCTTACTACGTAAAAATTCAAAATCGACAAGCTTATAATAATATATAATTATAAAAGTGCAAGTGCGTTCAACGCGCGTCCTTTTCAAAATGTAAAAAAAATATTTGTGTGTTAAAACCAACCAATTACCGTTTATACAATAATAATATTCATCGCGCTATCGATACAACGTGCACCTTACCCTCAAGATATTTCGCGGCCTCCTAATATATCACCGAAACAGACAAATAAAAAAAATAATAATAATACACTATCTACTCATTCAAATGCAACTAATGATCTTGAAAACTTTATCGAAAATATAGACTACGATTCGAATAATTGGATCAAAGTCCAATCATTAAAGGACGGTTAACGAAATCACTCAAGCTCTACCAAACAAAACACTCCACGAACACCGGTGAATAAAATTAAAAAGTTTTTTTTTACTGCAAATCGTTATGAAATATTTCACAAAACGATCATGAGACTATACTTCCAACGATTAATACAACTAATACTAATATTAAAAAACCTGAGGCATCCCTAAATGTTGAACCTAAGATTGCTCTACCTCCACCAATATTCTTAAGATTACTACACGTTAATTTTACTGATCTGTTCACTAAACTCATTGAGATAATTGGTGTCGACAATTTCCACTGCAAAGCTCTGGCAGACCGCCTCAAAATTATGACAACAAATCTAGATTCATACAGAACTCTGGTCCGTTTCTTAAGAGAAGAAAAAGCTGGATTTCACACATACCAGCTCAAAGAAGACAAGCCAACTCGAGTTGTCATTCGCAATTTTCACTTAACTACTCTGCCAGAGTTAATCAAATCTGAGCTGAACAACGTCTTTTTGAAGTCGGGTAGGTCTCAGCCGTCCTACACAAAGTAAATAAAAATCTACTACCTCTGTTCTTTGTGGACCTTGAACCAACCAGCCAATCCAACGACATCTTTCAACTCACGTCACTTCTCCATACAAAAATTAAGGTGGAGGAACCTTATAAGCCTAAAACTAATAGTCAATGTACTAATTGCTAAGTATACGGGCAAACTAAATCGTACTGTGGTTATCCAGCTCGCTTCGTTCGCTGCGGTGGTCATCATTTATCAGCTGACTGTCCAAACACCCATGATGGCCCACCCAAGTGCGCTCTCTGCTCTGGCGTTCACCCATCAAATTACAAAGGATGCTCCATCTATAAGGATCTACAACGAAGAAAAAATCCAAAATCAAGTAATCACTTATTTAATAATTTTAGCTCTAAAAATACTTATGTACAAGATACCCACACAGTGAAAGCCTCCACAATACACCCTTTAGAGGTGACTCCTACCTACGCCCAAGTTACTTCCAATTCTCATTCTAATCATACGGTACCTCCGCCTGCTCCTGATATAAACCAAATAATGTCAACCTTCAATGATCAGTTTAAACAATTAATTAATCCTTTAATCGTCCTACTAACCAAAATAAAAACAAAACTTTTTGATTAAAAATAATGTCTTCTCCTACAAGCAATTACTTCTGATTCTCCAATTTAATGCTAACGGCCTAAAAAATCACTAATATGAATTACAGGTAGTACTACAGGAAAAAACGTATCGATATTGCTCTAATATCAGAAACGTACTTCACTGAATATTCCCATAACTGGGTATAATCTCCTAAAATCAAACCACCCTGCGCATGGAGGTGCTGCAATTTATATCAAAGCCTCCCTGGTATACCAAACCCTTCCTAATTTCTGTCAATCAATTTTACAGTCTTGTGCCATATTAATGCACCTCAATCACGTACCGACCATAATATCTGTAATATATTCTCCACCACGAAATATTATGAACTTTTAAAATTATGTTGATTACTTTAGCACAATTAGCCATAACTTTATTATAGGTGGTGACTACAACGCCAAGCATTACAATTGGGGCTATTGTACAAATAACCCTAGAGGTCCTTACTTCTACTTCACAATTTTATAACTCAGAATGGCTTCAAGGTTCTTGCTCCCCCTACACCAACCTATTGGCCAACCTCACTACGTAAAAAACTCGATATACTTGACATTTTCGTTTTCAACACACCGAGCAATATTTACTCCACAACTAATAATCTACTTGAACCTAGCTAGGACTATTCAGCTGTCCTAATTGTTGGTGCTGCTCCTCCAATTCGTTCTTCTCCGCCAAATTTTTCTCACTCGTCCACTGATAAGCAAAAATTCCATGACAGTTAATCAAAACATTAACTTTAAAATTAGTCTTAAAACCACTCAAGAAATCGATGATGCCGTTAATGATTTTACGAATGCTATTTAAACTGCAGCATAGGATGCTAGCACTACACAGAGGCAGCATGTAAACATCTCTCCTTCAATTCCCGAATATATTCGTATACTAATAGCAAACAAACGCAGAGCAAGGGCCCTATATCAACGATATCGCCTCCCATCCCTCAAGCGTAACTTTAATATCCTGGCAAACTCTCTAAAAAAAACTCTTTCTAGTCATAAAAATCAAACTCACGCCAACTAACTTGCAAATTTGTCATCGAAAAATGGTAGCCCTTGGTTATCCTCAAAAAAGTCCCTTCAACATCAAGCTCCAAATACTCCACTAATAAACCCATCCGGTGGATTAGCATCTTCAGACGCTGACAAAGCAGAACTGTTAAAAAATCATCTAGCAAAAATTTTCATGCCACATTCTGATATACAAATTCCCCAACACACAGCTTTTGTCAGCAGATTTCTTGATAGCCCACTTCCACCTACTCTTCCATCAAAATATATTACACCCAACGATATTAAAAATGCAATTCAAAATCATAGTCTTAAGAAATCCCCTGATTATGATCTAATAACTGCGGAAATAGCCAAATGCCTCTCAAAAAGAGCAATTGTCCTACTAACGGTTTTGATAAATGCTCTAAGATTAGCTTACTTTCTACAACTTTGGAAATTTTCAACCATAATTGTATTTCCAAAACCTAAAAAATCACTTGATATTCTCTCTTTATATCAACCTATAAGTCTTTTGTCCTTTTTTGCAAAAAATTTTGAAAGGCTTATTCTTAAAAGAATTCTGCCATACATTTTTTCAAGTAACATACTTCTAAACACTCAATTTGGCTTTTGTGCCTCTCATTCCACAACTCATCAACTACATAGACTAGTCGATGCTATTTCGTTCTCTCTCGAAAAGAAAAAATACTGCTTGTGCGTATTCCTTGATGTCTCTCAAGCCTTCGATAGGGTTTGGCACGAAGGGCTGCTATATAAACTTAAAACTTTTCTTCCCCCAACATATTTCTTACTTATTAAATCTTATCTTACGGATCCTCATTTCCAAGTTAAGTTTGGCTCTTCTTTTTCAAATTTTGAAAAAATTATCGCAGGAGTCCCTCAAGGTAGCATTCTTTTGCCAATACTGTATAATGTATATGTACAAGACCAATCTACCTCACCAACAACATCTGTAGCTGAATTTGCGGATGATAAGGCAATTATATCAGTACATGAAGACCCATACATTGCTTCTTTAAATCTTCAAAACCACTTTGATCCAATGTCTGGTATGAAAAATGGCGAGTTCAAGTCAACCAATCAAAATCCATTCACACTACGTTCACTCTTCATCTCTCTCCCTGCCCAGAAGTCACCCTTAGTAGCATACCAATCCCTTCATCCCATTCGGTTAAGTATTTAGGCCTACCTTTTGACCGTCGATTTTGAATCTGGGAATTTCATATCAAAACTAAAAAACTCGCCCTAAACGAACGACCACGCTCAATGAAAACACTAATAACTAATAAACACACTAAACTAAACACCAAACTTCTCATATATAAATCATTAATCAAGCCCATGTGGACTTATGGCCTACAACTATGGGGCAATGCAAAAATAACTAATGTAAATAAAATTCAAACCGTTCAAAATAAAATTTTAAGTTTAATCACTAACGCCCCACCATATGTCTCCAATTACACTCTGCACACAGATTTAAATATTAAAACAATTCACGCTGAAGCAGTAACATATTACAACAGACTTCCATATCATCCTAATTCTCTTATATCTAATTTAGTTTCTCGCACAATACCAGGCAATCCCTCATGACGACTGAAAAGAAATTGATGTTGAGACTTATTCAATGAATAATTATAATAATATCAAAAAAAAAAAAAAAATATTAATAAACAAATAGGTAGTGCTTTCACTGGATGTCTTTTTTCTTCGCGTTTTCATGTACAAATTATTATATTATGTCACATATTCTTATTGTGCCCAAAGATACAGATTGTATATTTCTTGTTAAAAATAAAAAAAAAATATTATTAAGTAATAAGAGTAAAATATTATTTAAAATACCTATATAATATAGTTTTCAATAAGTTGCTAATGATATATCGTTAATTGAGTATTTTATTTTATAAATTATTTTTTTAAAATATAGAATCAAAATTTTATTATTTATTATTGCATGACACGATTCCATGATATTTTTAGAATTGCACAAAATACCAGAAGACTTACATTAATTGCATTTATTGGTATCGCATTTACCCTTACATGAATATCTTTTGTACCCTTGACTTTCGCCATCGTAGCATTTAACATTATTCACTATTGACTGGCTAACGCTAACATTATCTGGATAGTGTTGATATTTCATGTTTATAATCGAATGATCATACATTATCCAAAGGTCCTTGCCTAATGTCATATTATCCGGCCAATGTCAACATTACCCGTAACAGGTATACAGGATGCACGTAAAAATACATTACCTGTTACTTATTAGGATGATAAAAATACAATTTATAGTAGTTGCACAATAGTCGTATTCATATATGATATACTAACAAAATTAAATAATTACAAGCGATCCATGTAAAATAACTAGAACAAAATACCATGTTAAATAATCGTAATATCTAATATTATATTATATATAGTACAATATGGCAATCCAGTGGCGCAAGTCATATTTTTCAGGTGTAGCAAGGCATAATTTAACCCACCCACCCCATCCAAAATTCAACATTTAATGGGTCTTTTTTTTGTTATGTTAAGTGTTTAATATTAGTAAATAATATTAATATACCAAAATACATGTGTCGTCAGGGCTGGAAATGGTTTGAGCTTTTGAAAAAAGTGACCGAGTGACTTAATTATCATAAAAGTGACCCATTTAAGTATGTTTTCTAACAACCGTAATTAACTATTTTTCTTTGAACATCGTTCTTCCTTTATTTCCAATGTGTAGTAACTGCTACACCTGGTCATAGGATTGGACTTTCACTATAATTGAATTCACACAAGTTTAAAAAATCAAATTTTCAAAGATTTTAATCATATGACGCCATCTATACGCATCAGGAGGAAACAATTAAATCACTATTGCTGGTCTACAGAAAAACGCGACGATTTTTGAAAAAAATGTAATCCACGAATGCCATCCGCCGATTGTATACATAATATTACATTTTTATTAAACAAATTAATATGTTTGAATAAGATGAATAATAATAATATTAATTTCAATAGATAATAATAAATTATTTTTCGCTTGGATTGAACGACTTGGTGATACGCCAGTGTGATAATGGCACAGCAACCACGGTAGTAGGTAATAATAATAGGTAATCGCGGTATAGTCTAGTATATATTATTATTCGCCAGAAGGTGGTTATCACTGTATAATCATGCTATAATTATTATATATAATAATCACCTACAATATTGAAGTACAAGCCAAGACCCATCGAACAGCTATTATCTTTGTTAGATTTATTCTATGGAACAACTATGTGGCATCCACAACGATAATTATACAGCTCAAATATTTCTACGATCCGCACGGTTAATCACCGTTACAGACAAAGACAATAACTCATAACCAACAGCTCATCACCGATTACGTCGATTTGTCGGTGGTCGGGGGCCAGCTTATTACGCGAGTCCGTTCGATGGAGGGGAAAGAATATCGTAAAATTAAACATCGCCTGAAAAAAAACGTCGGTGGCGATATAGGTGATACGGAGCGTTTTCCTCTTCCATCGCTCTCGTGTACAACCGTCCGACGGCCACGTCTCTGTCGCTCTCTCGTCACCGTTTCCTGCGCATGCGCGCAGCCGCCGCGTTCCATTTCGTGAAAAGGTTTCCTTACGCGGTTGTTGAAACGTCCGCGCGCTGAGGCCAACCGCAGCGCTGCTCTCGCTGGCCGCCACCGCTTTCTGTTCGTTATGTTTTATTATCGCATTCTTTATTATTACCCCACTCGAGTGTAGGTACTCCTCTCATATTATTATTATTATTATCATCATCATCATCATCGTCGTCGTCCGAGTCGGACGACCGCCTTCTGCTCGGCTCTTTATTTTCCTTGTTTTTTTCACCCCGTCACGTCGACGTTCGTCAAACGGCGCTCGTCCTTGCGCGTGCTCTCGTGTCGCGTTTGTCACGGTTTCCGATGGCGCGCGTCAACGTCAATATCACATTTGGCGACGACGACGACAATTAATTTGCGGTGGTGCTGTTCGACGACGACACGCCGATTGTCCGCCATCCGTTCGCGACGACGACAACGCCCGGCCGCGGTCCGCGATCGTCACACGATAGGCTCCACACACACACTTATACTCACCAACAACAACAACAACAATAACAACAATGCTCAGAAATAAACGTTTTTGACATCTGGTGTCCGCGGTGCTGGCTTGCAACTCCCGCAAGTCCTCTTTTTCGTTGTCTTGAACACATTTATTCGTTTCGTTTTTCGTATTTCGTCTGTTTGTTTTTTCACGAGTTTGTGTCGCAAGTGCGAGTGCGAACACATACCTGCTCTTGAGTTTATTTTGCTCGTTGCAAATTCGAATTAAACACAAATATCAATATTTAAAAATCATAAAAATGGGCAACCATAACAGTTTCAATTTAAATCACAAGGAACAATTGCACTCTGCCAGGATTAATTCACTCAACAAGGACCCAACGCTCAGTATGTTACCGATGGAGAAACTTGGAAAGGTATTGCAATTTTTTTTTATTCTCATACTCGCCCGCTGTTTATGATATAACATTAGGTATGTAGTTAAGTAATTATTTGTTTGATAAGATGTGATTCATTTAACGTTGTTTTACTTATCAAACGTTTTGTGTATTTGTTGCTTATATTTTATTCGATAAACCTACTATAGGTAAATTCAATGCTGATTTACTTCTGGACTTACTAGTCTCTCATGAATGAGCATTGATTAGATAGTTAGGTAGAGTAATTTTATTTTTTTCGTATAAATTTAATTACCAACAAAATGTAAATATCATAGCCATTAAAAATTATTTTAGAAACTCTGTGATAAATTAATCACAATTCTATGTAAGTATTTAAGTAGGTAGTTAAATTACAATTATATTATAATATTGTGATTTTATTTTACATTTTATTTTTATTACCATTGGTTAATTTTAGTAGATATGCAGTAGAAAAGGTTATTAATTTGTATAAGTCTGTCTTTTTGTGTTGAAAAACTAAATTTTTACCTATTAATATGTAGATAACTAAAATTAGCTATCCGTGATAATCGAGTTCATAACTTAAAATTAGGCATATTTATTTATATATATTACCTAGGTGGATAGTTGTTTGACAATCACAAAATGTTTTGTAACTTAAATTTGCTTGGTTAACCCTTTTATGCCTGCATTTATTTTTAATTGTAAGTAACCTAATATGATTTCATATATCATGATGTTATATAGACGCACTACAAATATTTTTTATATTTGTTTTTTGATGTAGTCAGGCGAGTTAAAAAGCATAACCACTGACTATCATGCAGATTTTACTAAATGGTTTTATAGCCTCCCAGATATAAAACCCAAAGATTTGAAGGTATATGGATAACGGAATGTATATAATATGTTTTAACACGTAGCTATTCTAGTTTAGTAGTAATTACCTAAGTACCTATGTTGGTAATCGATATTATCACCAAGACTACTTCAGACGCTTTCCTGCCAAATTGTATTTATATTTTGTTCTTTTAGGGCTTCGCACCCAAATTAATTGGAACCAGTAACACCCGTAAAAACCCTTAACTCATAAGTATAATTCAAATTATTTAACTCAAATAACTCAAAATCTTCATAATTTGTGTTATACAATTTGCATGGGATATAATTTTGTAACTATCTATTTATTTTTTTCAATTAGTTCAATTTTGTAGTTAGTTTTAATATTGTATTAGGATGTGATTTGTTGAACTTTTCATTGAAATACGCATGGAATGAATTGCAATTATTTGGTTAATAACTATAACTGAAATTGGACCATACCATGGATAGAAATGTACCATTTTTGGAAATATAATTTTCTGAATATTTTCAAGAATACCATAACAATAACAACATAAAACTCAAGATAAAACCATAATTGAAACCTAGACTAGACTAGTGGTTTTCCAATCTTAAACATTAATCTTGGCGGATACAAGTTATTATTTCATTAATTTTTGTTGGCTTTTCTGAATTTATATTTTTTATGTTTAACTCTTATAGTTGCAACCCACTTTTAAAATACTAAACATTTTGGTTTATTAAATTCCCAATAAAAATCTAATATTTTAATTTATCAAGGTTTAAAATATAAATAGTATGATACCTATTAGATGTAATGAATTGTTGGATATTGTTTCTTAGCTAATCTATATATATATATAAATGAATGTCTGTCCTTTATTTATTCCTAAATCGTTCAACCGATTGCGATTAAATTTGGAACAGAGATAGATTAGACAACTGGGAAGAAGGTAGGCTAATTGAAAAAGGTAAAGATCCAACCTCGGGAGGTGCTCGCACAGGGATTTTGAGATTTACAATGGAAATATTTATTTATAGATAGGTGCTATTGGTAACTATGGTCATTATTGATTTGTATAATCTCTGTATAAGGGTGTCAATGGTTGTATTTTTTATAACTATTGTAATTGGTAAGAATATATCATATATACATTTTTGCAAACAAATTTATAGAAAAAAACAAATCCTTGGCATGGGCAACTGTCGCAATGTTTTTCATGTACCTACCTATTTCTGATTTTACTTACGTACCTCATGGGGTCCACAATCCACCACAGATGTATTGTCTATCTGATAATTTAGTGTTCGCATATTGCCCTTGATCTAATGCAGTAGTTTAGATGCATTTAAATCACTTCAGGTTAATCTTAACTTAATATTTGGCCCAGGCAACACTTGGTGGGACAGCTAGTACCTTATAGATAGATAATAATAGATTTTAACTACACTGGTTATAGAATTACATAGAATTATCACCAGTCCAGTATAATTAAGTACTATATGTTTTTATTTTGACCTCAATTCCAGTTAAATACAAGTTATGAATTACAATCCAGAATAGGAACATATTAATATATCAACAATTGAATATAAAAAATATAATTAAATAATTTTAATTTGAAAAGCAATATTTTTGATATTGTTTAGCTTTTATATGTATTTTATATTTTATGACTCATATGTTTTTACATATAAGAGGTATTGATTGTCTTTATGCAGCTCGGTGAGGTGAAAGATGTAGACAACTTATCCATATCAGAACTAGTACAAAATGTTTATTTTGGAAATAAGAGAATATTCATAATTTCATATTTTAGAATATTATATTGTACCTATTATTATTCATAAAAAAAATCATATTTGTTTATTTCTCGAGTTATCATTATTTCGTAGCATGAAAAAAAACTTTTTAATTTAAAAATGAAAAATAATTGAAATAGTTCAATCATTTGTTTATAATTAAATAAGAACTTGTTTAATTGTTTCAAATGTGACTAAATTTAAATAATTTACCAAGGAAAAGGTGTTCAATAATTATTTTTAAATTTAAACATATTATTATACGATGTGCAATATTAGCATTGTTAAAGATGGTAGATGTAAATATTATAAATTTATAAAATTTAATATAAACATAGGTATACCGTTATGCATTTGTTTCTCATTGTAGCTTGTATACAGATTTTTAAATCATTTGAATAAAAAAAGCATATTTTATCTGTTTAATCCTTAAAGGATTATTATGAGAATATTGTAAGGTTTTTTTAGAACATTATATTAGAATAATATTTTAAATTTTTAAGAATCTAAAAATTTGTTCGTTATTTATAACATTAATACAAGCATAATTCAATTTTTTTAATGTGTATTTAAGTTATATGTTGCATATTTGTACCTACCTAGTAGACTATTAGGACATTTTGTTTGCTTATTTTATACTTGTAAATTGTTATCCTATGTAAAATATTTGAATAAATATTTTAATCTATAAGATCTCATAAAAGATAGTTAAAGAATATTTCATCAATAGCCTTTAATGGTTTTTCTTTTTTGTTTCAGTTATTGATTCAAAAAAGTTTAGAAGAAGATTCAATTAATGGTATAGGCTGTGGTGCATTTAAGGTACTTATCTAGTTTATTAAATTTATTAGATTGTTTTTAATATAATTCATAACTAATTTTTACAACTATAAATATAATTAGTACTTGATTTTAGGTTTATATTATAATTTAATTTTAATTATGTATATTTGAATATTTTTAAAGCGATACTTGTTTCCACAATATCCTGAAATGGCTCGTAAACTTTTTGCATTTCTGGTAACTTCGTCTGGTGGTCCTGCATCTTCTCATGTAATCAGTTATTCAAACTTTAAAGCCCAAACTGAACGTTTGCTGAGTGTTTTAGCTGATGACCGCCAAGTATTGATGTACGTCACGGTGAGCGAGTCTTAATAATTTTATATTTATGATTGGTAGATAATAATGAAATTAATAACACATATCATTGAAATATTAAAATTGTTGTAGGTAATAAGTATTAAACAAAATAATATAATTTAACTGTTGGAATATAACAACAAAGTTTATGATTCTATTGCACAATATTAACTTTAATTTAAATTAAGTTAATAAATAATAAGATAAATAAAATATATAAATATTTTTTTAAAAAAAATGGTCCAATTAATAATATTGATTTAATAAATAAGTTATTTATAATTATATTTTATTAGACAAATTATGTCAGTATTATAGATTTTGTTTATGAGTACTTTGTATGTTTTAATTACTTAATACATTATTATAGATATATCATACTTTATATAATGGTAGGTTTAAATTAAATTTAATATTTCTAAATATGGTAATCCATTTAACATAAGAGATTTCCAAACTTTTCATGGTACGACCCATTTTAGAAAATATTTACATTTTGGTAACCAGCAACAAACTTATGACTTTTTAATTGTTGGTTGTTATCTTTGCTATGTTGCCCTAACTTTTAGTTTGATAGCACTGTGATGACACGATACTAGTACACTTTTAATTATTGCAGATAATAATAAAACTAAATTCAAACATCAATGCACATTATAGTTACATGTAAAATACTGTACCATAAATTTTATTTGAATTTTTTTATAAAATATATAAATATTTCAAAACTTAATGCGACCTACTAATAATATAATCGTGACCCACAGTTTGGAACACTCTGATTTAATGGATATTTACACTAATTTTCTAATTAAATTTTTGTATTTTTGAAAAACAAATTGTTTTTATTTAGTTTAAATTATGTATAACACTACATTTTTAGTCAATAAATAGTTCATGAGTCTATTAAAAATTACTTTAATTTTAGTTTCTAATGTCATCTTAACAACTAGAATACTTAGTCGACAATGGTTTACAAAACAGATATTCTAATTTGCATTTGTGTTTGTGCCAATATAAGATAAAACTGAGTTTTATTTAGCGTTTGATTTTTTGTTTATTTTAAACTATCAGCCAAGCCAATCATAGACCATTACAATAAGTGGCAAGGTAGCCTACAATGTTGAAGCATCGTCTAAATTATTATATTATCTCAATTGTGGGTATTAAGATCTCATAACAATATTAGTTGTTGGTATTAATTTTTAGACTAAAATCTAATACAAATACTAATTATATTCTTTGTAAATGTCTTGATTTTTGGTTTTTTTTTTACTTTTATATTTAAAATTACTTACACATAGTTACTGTTCATAGATAGTTGCCCTTGCCAGTTTTAAATCTATCACATTTTAACCTCTATATACTTTGTTCAGTTTATTGATAATTCATTACTACCAATACCATATAATTTTTTTTTTTTATTAAACTCTATAGATAACTGATAATTCCAACTTTTATAGTATATTAGATTTATTTTTTGTTATTATTACGTTATAATTGAATGATTTATTTCTATAGTATTTGTGTTGACAAGTTAATATGTTAAAACAGTCATAAATGTAGTACCTTCAATACATAATACACTAACTCATAGGCATTAATCTTTATTTTATAAGGTATTTATAGAAAATAATTTAGTGTATTTTATTTATTTAAGATCTTGTTGATTAAAGATATATTTTTTTATACATTAAAATATTATAAAATTTATTGATAGGTACTTCATAAATATATTTGTAATTGGTCTGTAATAGTTAAATAAATATAAGTAATTTATTGCAATATTAAACTATGACTATTATTATTGAATGGATTTTACATTTAAATTGGTTGAAAATATTAATTTAATATAATGACAAAAGTTAATTTAAATGGTATAATTTTATATCTTAGCAGAAGATATTTGGGTACATAAAATAGATAAAATTATAAAAATTAGCTTTTGTTCAATTAAACAAATATTAGAACGTTTTTGAACATTTTTTTTCTTTATTTAATTAATACAGTTCATCAAATGACAGTGAAATTATTTTAAATATTAAATAAAAAAAGTTATACGGATATTTATAATTTTCAGTACACATTTTTTTTTGAATTTTTTGTAATATTTAATGTAGAATTTGTATTATAACTTATAATTTATGTGTTACCCATTTTTATTGATGAATATTTATAAATTATTAATAAAGATTTGGACTTTAGTCTAATATTATTTAAGATAAACTATGGAATGTTTATTGTTTAATAGTAAATATGTGCTATTTTCTGATTGAAAACTTTAATCAGTTATTATATAATTGTTAAATTAGCTAATTACATTATAGTTTTTAAAGTCAATATATTTAAATGTAATCATTTAATAAATATATTGGTAATACTATTTTCATCTTTATTATCAAATAATGAGTTGACAATTTGTTTGTTTTCATAATTAAATAGATCTATAAAAGTTAATAAAAAGAAATCTAATAATTTGATTAAATATCTAGATGCTATTGATATTCAATGAGAAATACTACCTTTATGGCTACATAATATGTGATTTCTAATACTAGATATTTTGTTAAGAATAAAGATTTTGTTTACAAATTAAAAATAATACTATATACCTACACGATAAATAATATTTGTTTGTAAATTGATATGTAATAATATGTGTAATGAATATCCGTGGGTTTTAAAATGTAATTCAATAATACTCGCAATAATATAACTTTATTATATCAAAACAAGTCTTTTAAACATTTTTTCTTTTTAAATTTAATTCTATTTCCAAATTAAAAAAAAAAAAAAAACTATAATATTATAATTTATAGAAATTATATAGAAAAATTTTACTTGAGTACCTATTTCCTTATTTTTTTTTTTTTTATACATAAATATAGTCATATATTATCTAGTTAATTTTTGTTATATACTTTTAATTCTATTTTAGTATAATAAGTTAAATTATATTCTTATATTGTATGGTATAATTATATATTATACTTAATTAACTAAAATAACTAATTATTAACTGTAAATGTTTTTGTGAGAGATGGTCAAGCAACACTTGTTTGTCATCCCCCCAGCGAATCAACAGTGTGTACATCTGCCGTGTAGTTAAGCCATGTCTTTGCTCAAAAATCTGCCACTAAATTTCTTTCTTAGCGTGAATGGAGTATAGACTAAAAATAGATTATTTCACTAAACAAGTATTGCATATTCTATGCCTATCAATAATAATTATTAAAAAACCAAAAAAAAACCTTTTTGAAGAAAAAATGCAGTTTTAGATTAATTTAGGTGATTAAAAAAAAATTGTTTGGGTTTTATGAGTTCTGCGTGTTTGGGTTTTTATGGGTTATTATGGATTCTGGTTAATTTGGTTGCAAAATCCTGTCATTTGTTATGCATTCTCTAGAAAAATAATATAAATTTAAATCTTGTAAACTACAGTAAAAAAATGATACTGATTTTGCATTCTAAATGAGGTTGTTAACCTTAGGTATTTCAGTTTTTTTGTCTTTACATAAAAATGTATTTTCTTTAGTCAATGGTCACAAATTGTCATACTTTTCATAAAAACTATAAAAAATTACCAATATAGTATGGTATGTAGTAGTTTTAATTAATAATTAAATAGTTTGTTAGTGTGAATAATAGAATAACTAGGCATATACCATTGTTTTCGGATTTTAAATATGTGTGAAGTTCAAGTTTCACACATCTGTGTGCTGTCATAATTACATCTTTGCTTAAGCTCAGTGCCATAACTCTAAATTTGGAACAAATTTGAATTCATACAATTATCAACACATATTCATATGTGTTTAGGTATAGAATTATAATATATAAATGTTTATTATGTTTGTAATTTGATGAATACTTTTTAATTTTTGGCATATATTTAAAAATTGTAATTTTCTTAAACAAAAAATATTTTATTCAATACATTTTAAATTCTATGCTACAGCTTTTAGGTTTTAACTTTTATAGTTATATTTTTGTTTCCATAATAAATATTTGTTGTAATAAGTCAGTTGTTTGAAAATCAATTGAGTTTTTGAGAGTACCCGGGAGAGGAGTAAAAGCATAATATTTTCACATCTGTATTTATGGTTTAGAAATATATAATTTGATTTCAAATTAGGTTATTTTGTGAAAATAACTCATATTTATTATTTTTGCTGTTTTCTTCCATTTTTTCAGACTATTCAAGATATTGCTTATAATAATTTTGAAAGTATAATAATATTGCTTTCAAATTTGATATGGTGTAAATTCTTATATGGATTTCCCAATATGCAAAAAATATTCTTTTTTTTTATATTATTACTGATTGTTAGATGTATGCTGATGGAAAAGAAGAAATTGATCAAGAACAATTTCGAGATCTACTTATAGCTGTTTATAAACTTGCAATGGATCATTATCCTGAAGGGCCTCAGTCATGTCGTTATATATTTAAGACTGTTAAATCTGTTGTTGATTCTGCAGTGAGTTATTTTGCTTAATTTAAATTTATGCATGTTAATTTAAGTTAATTTTTAGTTTCATAAAAAATTAATACTAAAAGTTGGTTATTTGACAAATTGGATACTTCAACATTGCCCACGGTTAATTGTCTTACTTCATCGGTATATTGTTCACATCCTATCCACTGGTTACAGGTCCGTTATTGAAAAGTGCCCATATTCCAAACCTAATGTAAGTATATATTGATATTTAAATAAATATAATTGATTTTTATGCAGGGAAAATAATTTAATAATTTTGAATATGATTCTATTTTGTTAATACCTCATTAGGAAAACGAACCTAATGTGAGTAAATTTTACTGAATTGTTTGGGATTTAATTAAATATTAATTGATTCTATTTTAATACAGGATCTCGAATTGACAACACCAGTTTTGGAACAAGAAAACTTGTTCATATCTGAAAAGAATCCATTATTGCCATTGTCTCAAGTGTGGATATTATCTACAACTTTACCAGCATTATATACTCAACCAATTTTGCATTCCAAACCAACACCAAATTGTTTTAACACACAAAACTTCTTATCAAAATTTGTAAGTTTTTAATTAACATTTTAATTTTTTTTTTGGGTGGGGGTACTTCTTGATTCAAAATGAATAATATAACAAGCTGATATATTCTCTGAGTTTTTTCATCTTTATTTAAATATATAGAATTATTTGAATATTAAGTTATAATAAAATTTAAAAAAAATATTAATTGTAATAAATAATTTTATTACTAAAATTAACACAATATTATATTTTACCATCACTTTGCCTTTCCATTATTCACACATACTGTACGCTCAAATTTAATATTTGAAATTTTCTGATCACATAAATTCTTTTTGTTATTCTTTAAATTTGTGGTTTAAATTTTTATTTTTCATAACATTCAATAAACATGGCATTTCTCATTTTTTGTTAGTTTAAGGAGTTTAAAATATGCTCTTGTTTCTATATATTTTTACTCTAAGAAGTGTAAATACTTTGTAAATTGTGTGGAAGTAGTATTTCAATTTCACCATGTATTTAATATTAACCAGTTGTATATTGAATCTGAAATAATATATAACATTTTATATTCAAATAAAGTTACTGATAGTAGTTGGCAACCCTACTTTTAAAACTAATTTTAGTAATTGTACAAAATATGTAAAGAAAATAATTCAATTATTTTTGCCTTCATTACTAATTTGACTGGTGGTTTATTTTACATGGTACCCACATTAAATTTTCAAATAATATTGTATAAACTCAAATTAATTTGTTTAATCTTTGTATAATAATAGACAGTATGTTAAATAATTGCAAAGTTAGTTGGTCTAATTCAAAATAGAATGCCAGTATTATATACCATTTTTTAATGTAGTAAGTATATGATTAATAGTCTCCCTTTTACTATGAACAAAATAAAAAAATTACAATAAAATGTTTAAAACATTTTAGCTACTTTGTAGAGTTATTCATTTATAATATAAAGAAAAAAACAATTTTGAAATAATAAAAAAAGTTTATATTTTTAGGTTAATATTGTAAAATTATTTAGTTTTCTCACTTTGATATATAATGGTAATCTAATTTTCAATAGGTAATAAAGAACACAGTACTCGTTGAAATTGTATGCATTTAACTTTTTATTTGTTTTTATAATATTGTTCAATATATTATTCACCTTGAACTACTATGCACAAGTCAATTTTATAGGCCTATGATCTTTGTAACAAAACTAATGTGTCACTGTGAATATCTCGCATTTTTTTAATTATAACTCTAATTTTGTTATAAGGTAATAGGCATTTAATAATATACAATTGTCTTGTGCATAGCACAAATTCATGGTAGATATGTTGAACAATATTATAAAGACAAATAGAAAATATCACATATAATTTCAACGAGTTGTGTGTTCTTAATTACCTTTTGAATTAGCATTAGTTATTAAAATGTAAAATTTGAATAAATAATTTTACAATATTATGGTGTATTTTAGAAAATACAGAATATAACAGAAAGAATTAAAAAAATAAAAATATAAAGTTAAACGTTATGAAAAAATTTATAAAAATCATATCGATAATAAATAATTTAAGGTTTACTTATGTCTAAAACTTCCCAAATTAATATTTTGAAAAAAGTTATTACAGTTTAAAATAATTTATTCCAAAATATATTGATATTTTAAAATATTATATAAAATAATCCATTTAACTTAGAAAAAAAATTTTACTATCAACATTTTCGTATAATTAGATTTAAAAATTAGATATTTTGAATTTTTCTAACAAAAAATTAAATCAAATTTTAAAATATTGATTAGAACAAAAGTTGTTCCATTAGTCACTTCTTTCTGTTATACCCTATATAAGTTGTATTTATTATTTTAAAATTTAACCAATTTCAAAACTATTTTTACTCCATATTCTAAATAAATAATTTTACAAAATAGATATTTCAAATTTTAAAAAAAAAAAAAAACATCTAAAATAAACTTGTTTAAAGTGTTTTTTGAATTTTTTTTAGACTGGTAAAAGGGAAGTTTAGATTAGTCATCTATTGCATTAAAAAAAAAAAAACTGTACTATATCTACATTATATTGGGAATAGAGCTACTGATTTTCCAATTAATTACCATACAATACAAGTACCAAGTTTGCTATATTATTGTGACCATAACAATTTTGTAAATAGTAAAATATTTTTTAGAAGATATCTTTTTTTTTTTTTTGTTCAATTTTAAAATAATTTTTAAGTTATTCTCAATAAAATTTCATGTTCAAATTTATTACATTTTTGCTTTTAAAGTTATTTATGAGTGAAAGTTAAATATTATAATTTTTAAATTTTTAAAAATTATTCTTATATAAAATGGACTTTGAAATAATATAACTTCAATATTGTTTATTTTAAAAAAAATTTGTACATTTATTATTAAAAAAAAAAAAATAATTTCAAAAACTTTGACACATTTTAATGAATTGTGTTTGGTCAAGTTTTTCGTTTGTAAATTTTAGATTTTGAGAGTAGCAAATGAGTAATAAATTAAATGGTTTTACAATAATCTGTTTTTTTTTTTAAATAATTTTTTTGTTTATTGTCACTTTTTAGAATAGTAAAAATATTTCAATCTTCAACTTCACGGGTTGTTACTGGTAGCTAATTAAACTAATTGGTACTTTGGGAGGTAAACAATAAAAAATTCCATGTTCTTTTTAAAATAATAGATAAAAACTAAAAATAAAATTACAAACAGTTCAAATACTTGAGCAACATCAGATTTTGGTGCAATCGATTTTGTTATTTTGTCGTACTTAAAAAATATTGGGTTCACGACAACAGTCTACAATTACAAAATTATTTATCCTAAATAGTAACTTATTGAAAAATAACTTAAATAATTTAATAAGCTTTTTTTTTTTTAATTTTCAAAAGTCATTAACAATCTGTATCCGTATTGGACACAATAAGAAAATGTGATAAAGGTTAATATGTCATGAGGTTTTGTTGAAAGAAGCCACCCATTGATAGCACTTCCTGCTAGCTTGATAATTATTTAATAATTTTATTTTATTTTTATTTATTTATTTTTTTTTTTTTTGAATTTAGAATTTAATTAAATTAAATTTGAATTTAATTTAATTTAAAAGGTCTTGACACCACTTATGCTTAAGACGTCTCGGAGGATTCCCTGGGATAGAGGGATTGGCCAAGTTTTTAATTAGATGATTTGGATGATTATTTAGATGGTAATGAAATCTTTTATAAAAGATTTTAGCTTCAACGTTTATTGTGTTAAGTTTTAAGTTGGTGTGTAGTGTATGATTTGATACGTAGGGTGGAGCATTCATTAGTTTCCTAAGTGCAATATTTTGGAAGGTTTGGATTTTTAAGATATTAGTCTTTTTTGCATTGCCCCAAAGCTGAAGATCGTAGGTCCTTAAGGGTTTCAAAAGTGTTTTATAAATAAGTAGTTTAGTTCTAATAGCTGTATGATTATTATTGTATAATAAGGGTTTAAGTAGGCGAATACAGTGATTCAATGCTAATCGTTTGGTTCTGATATGTTGAGCCCATGTTAGTCTTTGATCTAAAGTAAGGCCGAGGTATTTTATTTTTGGAGAGTGGGGAATTAGAATTCTGTAAAGAACAACACCAGAACAAGGAGTATGTGTGAGGGTAAAGGTTGTGTGAACGGATTTGTTCTGATTAACTTTGAACTGCCATTTTGTGAACCATTTTTCCATAGCATTAAGATGAGTTTGTAGATTTATTGACGCTAATATTGGATTGTTGTTAATGGATATTAGCACTTTATCATCAGCATAATCAGCTACTGATATGTTGTGGGTAGTAGGTTGATCAGAAGCAAAGATGTTATAGATAATTGATGATAGGATGCCACCTTGAGGCACACCAGCATTTATAGTAGCTAAATCAGAAAGAGCGGATCTGTAACAAACTTGAAAATAACGATCCATTAAATAGGATTTGATGAGTAGATAGTAAATGAGAGGTAGGAATTTCTTAATTTTATATAAAAGGCCATTATGCCACACCCTATCGAAGGCCTGTGCAATGTCCAGGAACACACAATTACAATAAAGTTTTTTTTTCCAGGGAATACGAAATGGCATCTACGACTCTGTGTAGTTGGTGTATGGTAGAGTGAGATACCCGAAAGCCGAATTGAGTATTTGGAAGAATATTCTTTTGAGTAACAATAGGTAGAATACGTTTCAGAATTAGTCATTCAAGGATTTTAGCGAAAAATGGAAGAAGGCTGATTGGTTGAAGTGATGATGGAATGTCGGGCGGTTTATTTGGTTTAGGGAACAAGATTATAGTGGAGAATTTCCACAGTAGAAAAAAATAAGATAGTCTAAGTGTAGCATTAAATATGTGAGTGATGTGAACGATAGTTCTAGTTGGAAGGGATCTGGCTACTTCAGCAGTAATGCGATCGTAGCCCTTAAATAAACTTAAATAGTTAAAGTACGATGTTTAAGAAAATAAACTGATATATATATATGTAAAAAAAATGATTATTATTACCTAAATACATTAAAATTAATTTGTTGGTGATAAATAATATTTTAATTGACTTTGCTATTTCAACATAAACAATTTATTTCAATTTGTTTTCATTATACACTATTTTTGTCATTTTTTTGATTTCTGTAAAATATCTGGCATTAATATGGATTTTGAAAATAATTCATAGGTAGTATAGGTAGTATAGGTACTATATTTTAATATTACGTTTTAATATATTTTTGTAATATATTCTCAAACCTACAATATCAAATTTACATTGTCTTATTATAAAAGTTAAAGGTACAAAACTTAACTGTGTTTATTCATTTGTTTTTTTGCATTTTGTAATTTTTACATTTTGATAACTCGTTTAAAATCCAAAAAAACTAAAAAATAAACTACAAACATAGATGATATTCTTGCCTTAAAATTTTCTAATATAATCTATATGACTATTTATTCTAATATTAAAGTTAACAATTCAAAATTGATTCTGCTGAATGTAAAATGTGTGGGTTTGGTGTCCATTCTAAGTCGAAAATAATAATAATATGGTATCTTCTGTTTCCAAAATTTTCAAATTTTTATATATTAATCCGTGAATAATATAATTCAAGGATTTGATGGTTTGTCCATTATTTTTTAGTTAAATTATTTATTAATCTAATTTTGTAATAATACGCACATATCCCTACGTATTTACTCTTAATATTTTTAAACGTGCGTTTTTTTCATTGCTTATATATAAAAAAATAAAACAATTATTTCATATTTATTTAAAATTAATATATAATTTTCTAATAAAGAAACGTAATATAAGCCAGTTATAAATGTGACCATGATACTATTGAGCCGTTAAGGTCAATGTCGATTGTCCTTGATAAGTAAATGTATCTACATAAATGATTTTCAATTTGTTTAATAAATTATGTAGGGACGTAGTGTCAATAGCTGAATCGTGTATAGGTAAAATGTAAACATTTTTTAGCTAGGAAATAGCCAGTAGGTAAACAAAAAATGCATAGTAATACAACTAAACGAAACTATTATAGTATTTTAATATAATAGTATTATAGTCTATAATCAGCATAGAAAAGTACTTTTTAGCGTAAAGAATATTTCAGAAAATTTCATACAACGTTTAGATATTGATTATTTTTTGTTGAAAAACTGTAATAATATGTTTTATTATCGTCAATATTTTTTTTAATATTAAACAAAACATGGCTGTTGTTTAAATGTGTAAATATTTATGATTACATGTCCTCGACTAAAATACTTTATAATTTTATTTATTTAAATTAAATTTAGTATCTATGTACCAAATACGTAATTTAATATCACAACACATATCGTTATCCTGCACCAAGGAGTTCGACATCTCAAATACCCAACACATGGTCTGTTATCTGCCGGGATTTTTTAAAATGTATTTTAATAGAATTAAATGATTTAAAATTAAATAGTTAGATAACTATCATACATTACTCTAACTATATTTAAAAATCTAACAACGTTGGCCTTGGAAAATACATAATTTGAAGATATTTTGACTATTTTGCTATTTAATTAGTTTCAAGTTTCAAATTTGAAATTTATTTTGGTACATTTGGTTCAATAATTAATTTCGGCCAGAGTTGTACCTAAATACTTTGCAACAATATTTATAAATAGCTTATTTTACAAAAACACACAGGTGCGTATAAAACAATATAATTTGGTTACGACTATTTTTACATTTTGCATACCTACCGGCTACCTAATGTAAATTCTATTTGTAAGCAGTTACGTTTTTTTTCACAATTATTGACGGTATTATTTTGTTTTGTTTTGATTTTGACTGTTTTTAATGAACCTCGATAAATGCTACGTACTTTATGACTAAAAATAATATTAAAATTGAAAACGTAATAAATTATACAAAGAGGGTGTGGCTAAACAATCGTGTTGATTTGCCAATTAAATGTTTGTATTATTACTATAAAATAATTAATAATGTTTAGTACTTTTTTCATTTCTCTTTTTGTTCGATTGATTGTGATGGTGGGATCTTAGAAGTTGAGGACGATTATAGTTATATAAATACACAAAAGAAGCAAATAACGAAGACGTATTTCGCCCGATGTGGGTCATTCGTGTATTCTATTGTTTGTTACGAGTTACTATGTTATATATATGAATCAGCATATTTACCTATTTCAAGGTGACTTGAGTAATTTTTATCAGATAAGCATGTATTAATTGAAAAGTATTCCTAGTGTAGTTACACTAATTTACAAAATACCTTCTGTAGTTGTTTACATTTCACTCTAATTTCGTCATACAGTAGACAATATTATATCATGTAGTAGACAGAAATAAATTTTTTGATAACGAATTAATATATCATTCAATACTGAATTAAACACGTTTGCTTTACAGTACAATTAAAAATAAAATGATACTAATTGAGTGTGGAAAAAAACAAAAGTAAATTTAAAATAGCCAATGAATTGTTTAATGGGTTTTTTTTTTTTTTTAATTAGCATTGCAGAAATATAAAATACTAGTTTTAAGCTGTAACCAGTAAGTTTGGAACTGAAAACTACATAAATTAAATGAGAGTGTATCAACTGTATATATAGAATCACCACCCAAAGTACCTAATATCATTCATCATTAATGACATAACGAATTGAATCAAATATGTGTAATTAATAGCTAGGCAGTAGGCAATAATGGGTAATTGTTATTAAATTGGTAATAGAAAACAAGCTGAAAGCATCCAAGCTTTTATGTTTTATATTTCTATTACAGTTGGACTTTTCTTGTCCATCACATTGGACACTATTGTACAACAGCAATCAACACGGTATCGGAAGTAATAGGTAATTATTTCTAAGTAAATTATTATAAATATTTTATTCCTGTTTCGAAATGTATGTTTTTTGATTATTGCTTTACATACAGCGTTAAACTATATATAACGTTTGTATGCCGCTCTTACAAAATAATTTAGAAATATAATCTTTTGTTTTTGTCTTCTTTTTTTTTATTTATATAGGTTTTTACACCATGTGCTGAGTTATCGGGGGCCAACATTAACGTTCTTGCGAGGCGATGAAGGTGTCTTATTTTGCATTGGAGGTACATCCGAATGGCGGGAGTCACATCAGTACTGGGGTGGAGACGACAACATAATTTTGCAATTATTACCCACTTACAAAGTAATCAACCGTAAGTGTCTTAATAGCTTGAGATTTAAAATTTTTATAATGCTAGCCAATTTCTTTAAGGTGGTCCTAAATCTATGTATTTAAATACATCCATACGTGGATATCCAAAGGGCATCAGAGCTGGTAGCGATCCAAGAAAACCATCAATTGAAGTAGATGACTCGTTTCAACATATTCTGCACTGTAGCGTACCATATAAGTTAGAAAGCGTTGAAGTATGGGGCTGCGGTTCACCAAAAAATAGGTATTTGTGACAAATTTTTTTAATAATGTTTATACTTGTTAATACATTTTATTTTCTTTCAGTTATCTAGTTATATACTAAATAAAAGATAAATACACATTCACTAATAGTAATAATGTTTATTTTATATGATGAATTTGTTTTATATTTTAGAGAAGTGCAATTGGATATAAAGAATTGGCAAATCAAAGAGGCTGAGAAGACCAGAAAATTAAAAATGACATCTAAAGAATGGTTAGATCACCCGGATAGATACTTACTAGAGTTGGCCGGACGTCAAACATATTCAACATCATAAACCAGTTTTAATCATAATGGTTCTTTACAGTCCTCGCATATAATGTTACTTTCATGTGTATCTACATAAGATATTTTTTTTAACTATATTTCAACTCTTGCTTTAATTTCTCGACGTACTTACAGTTACAAGAGTATTATTTTATCAGTATTAACCAGATACCAGATAAAGTTTACTATGAATAATAGAAATTGACAATAGTTTTCAAATAGAAATACTAAAATAAATATTATAAATATATTGAAATATTGGAAGTTTTAAAAGAGAAAACTTTTGTATTATCTATATATTTATTTATCATAACAGTATATTGTGTCCATAATAGATTAATGAAAAAAAATGTTTTCTATACTGGTTCTATTTGTAGTTTAATTAAATACAGAAATTTTGAGTTCAACCCATCCTTAATAACTAAAATAGATAATCAAATGCGAGATTCATACATATCTGTTTATTTGAAATGCAATCTTCTTCTAATCAACTACAACAATGTTAAAAATTTAATTTTAACACAATCTAACAGAATTTTTTCTTGTCAAGTGATAAACCTGTGATACATCTTAAAGCTCATTTGATGAACGTGTAAGCAATTTTTATTAAATTATTGACAAATTTAATTGCAAGTCTGAGGGATTTTCAATCTCAAAAATGTATTTGAAGAGCTATAAAAATTAATAATTTTTTAATCTATTCTTGTGATTTATTTTTTTGCGTGTTGCAATATTACAAAAAAAAAAAGTAAGATAATAAGAAATTACTCTTCAATTTATTTTATTTTGGGATGTTAAACAAAAATTCTAATGTGTCTTGTATCTAAAATAGAGCTATATTTTAAAGATGATATAAGATCGTAATTTATTATTTTATAATTCTTTTTACTTATAATAATTTAGTCATTTATTATAGAAACTTTTATTATAATATATAAGTTTATAAGTTTATAAATATATATATATATATATTTTCTGTAATTTAAAGTGTACAATCATCATTATTATTATGTCATAATAATACTTTTGCAATAAAATGAAAAGAATAAATTTTTTATTATTGTTGTTTTTGTATTAAAAATAATGTTTTCACGGCTAATTTGTTTAATAACATAAACCTTTTTTAAAGGCTCTCAACTTATGTTATTTTTGAACCATCATAATTGTTTGGCATCTGTTCAACTATATAACCAAGACATTGAGCCTTGAACAAAACACATCAAATGTTATTTAAATATTGATACATTGTATGTAATATGTAGGTACCTCATGAATTTGTTTAGCATGTGACCTACTGAATCCATCATGACTACTGTAATTTTAAATGACAAACAGATAAAAATACTATAAATAGATAATTAATTACTATTATCCAAAGACAAAAATTTGCTGAGCACTACTATAGTATCAAATAAATGGATATCATATGTCCATATTATAGTCTAAAAGATATTGGCAGTATTCATATACGTATCTTTTAATCATTTATAACATTTTATAAATACTGTAATGGGTCAAATTCACAAACAATTGAATGTTGATATTATAGTTCAAGATTTTAATAAAAATGCTAAAGAACCATTGAAAATCTATTAGCATGCCATTTAGCTGAATGTTATAACTTATAACCACTCATTAAATAATTTCAACAATTTTTTCGTTTTTAGGTGATAAAATATGTCATAATTTAATAATATTTTATTTTATTGTTTGTAATAATTTATTATGCTAGAGATATCATATACATTTACATGTCATTTGAATCATATATTTTTTGAACAATATTAATTATATTTTTATGTCTTATAGGTCACACACTAAACTTAAAAATTCCCAGTAGGTCTATGCCAAACGAATGCCTTACCTTGTTATTCATGTCTGGCCTATGCCCAAGTTGCATTTCACTGCAAGTCCTTGTATTCGGTCTCCACGAAATAGCTGCTGTGGTGTTATGAATCAGATAAGACGGTAGTTTTTGCTTGAGAAACAAATTTAAAAAAAATCTATTACTCGAGGGATCAAACAGACGCCTAAGTATTCTTATGGGTACTCTGGTGAGAGGTGGTAGTGACTCACCTCAAAAAACGGACGGCCAAACCTAGGCACGTCAGCATACAACTTGATCTCTTCTAGGTGGAACGTTTTGCACATTGGCGACGGTTGTCTGAGTATGATTTTAAGCTTCGAAATGTTGTTCCACGCCTATGCATATTATATTTATATACGACAATACGAGTAAAAAAAATGTACAGACGTATAACAAATGCGTCTAAATTTCCCAAAAGGCTTTTACAAATTTGTCTCCCCTCAACAAGTGGCAATATGTCTAAAAATGAAAGTGTATTCGAAAAAAAAAAACATTAAAAGCAACCACTCTTTGTCTAATACCTATTTCATATTCTCGGTTCTCACTAATAACTAATATTATGTGGCAATGGTAGTAAATTATAGTAGGTAGGTACCTACCATAATTGGACAGAAGATCAACGCATTTTGCTTAAAATCTATGAGTAAAAAATTGCTTCGACACCGATAATATTGTGTATACTATTATTATTCAAGATAACTGTAACTAGGATTTATCAAAATTACGTAAAAACTTCGAGTTCTATAACGGAATAAAAATTTAAAAATTGCATTAAATACGCGCCGGGGTGACCGGGTACGATCGTAACGTGTCCCCAATTATAATTGACCTCTATAGCCGCCGTACCTCGGTGGAAAACAGCGAAAAATAGTCTTGGGCGCCGTTCTCACAGTGCGGCTGGTTCATCAGAGTCCGGTTCTTGATGCCCACCTCCCAGTTTCTCGATCCCATCGACGGTCCTTGCAGGGTGTTCGATCTCAACAGCAGCACGCTCACGCTGGCCGTGTAATAGTTTCTGAACGTTATTTCGCCCACCTGCGGCTCAAAAAGTATGATAACATATCATAGGCGTAACTATTTATTTATTAATAAATGACGCCATATACACGATGGTGTTTCACGTGTCGTACAATTATATAGACAGTTAAAATTGACGAAACCGTGCGAGTACTCGTATGTAGATACAATCACACGAAGTAGAAAATAATAATAAATAATACTGAAATAAAGTAGTCGAAAAACTAAATTGGTTAGATAATAATAGGTTGGAGCTTAACCTTAACAAATCTAATTATGCCCATTACTATATACCAAATATTATAAGCTGTATCAATTCTCCATTAATAATCAATAAATTTAACAATTAACGGAATGATAACAGCTGCTGTACAAGCATTAAATGTATAAAGGTAATAAAGTATCTTGGTATTATATATATATATATAATCACATTCAACATATTTCAATTTCGATTCGAAAACTTTTTTATATTTTTAAGTTAGTAAGATGTTTTCTAAACTCATAAATGTTAAAAATAGTATATTTTTCTCTTGTTCAATCTATAATTAGTTACGGTATAGCAGTTTTGGGGTGGAACTTTTAATATACATTTGACAAACCTTGAAGTTACATTATGCTAATTAATTAAAATAATTCTTAAGAAGCCTATGACTTACTCAACAAAAAATATATATAAAGATTTTAATTTTCTTAATTTAAAGGCTATTTATTATAAAAATTTAATTTTATAGGTACATGTTAAAAGTAGATGTTAGTCAATTTGTGCCACTACATGAATATACACACGTTTAAAAATTAATAGCAATTTAAATTTAATGAAAGTTAATAAACAATTTGGTAAAATGAACTCATTAAATATTGGAATAACTTTATGTAGAAAATTTAATATTGATTTGAAAAAATGTAATAATAAAAAACTGCTTGTAAAGTACATTATGAATTTAAACTTTGGTAATATACTAGTATAATGTACCTTTTGATGTAACCTATATACTATTATATAGATATTTCTTAAAATCATTTATCATGTAGTAATTTGTTTTTTTTTTTGAACTTACTCTAAACAACAAGCTATGCTTATTGGAAGGATATCATCTAAACTTTCTATTGCTTTCTTTTTGTTTTATATTTTTATTTAATGATAAATAATTATTATTATTATTATTATTATTATTATTATTTCATTAACCATTAACGAAACAAATAACCTAGTATAGCAGAACATTTCGATTGTATATATTCTAAGGACATTGGTCAGAAACTTCAAAATAATTTACTCTTATGTGTTTCCAATGTCGAATTACGACTAAACGAATATTTGAACAAAAAACAATTACAAATATCATACTAAATTTTACTTTAATCTTCATATTTTATACTATAAAAATAACTTTTTCATTTTTCTAATTATGATTATGAATTTAATTTTTATTATTTATTTTTTTTTTTTAATGTAAATAAAAGGTTGTTTTTCTACAGGAACTTTTCATTATTTTTGACCCATGTGACCCCTCGTCTAGGGGTTTGTGACCCCCAGGTTGAGAAACGCTGATCTAGTTTGTCGTTGGTTGCTGTTCACCATCGCCAGGCTTCCGTAAGTTTTAGTATTATAATAAGGATTTGGTACGAATATTACGCTTATTATTCATTGCACCTGACCGAAAAGATCACGGAGAACTCCCCCCTCTTTCAGTCACCAATTCGTTCAAAATTATTTTTTTTACACTTTTATACTGGTATTAATTTTTAGAAATGGAAATTTTCAAATTGTTCTTTTTTTCTCGGTAATCTTTATCGGTTACCGTCGGTGGTACTACCGACCTCCTTTATATTTCAATCTCGAAAAATTATAGTAAGTATAGGTACATTTTAAAATTAAATTTAAAAAGGATGAATAAAAGAAAGAAATCTAATATAATTATAAAACGTTATAGGTACCTATTAGCAAAACGAAACATTTTAATGCGAAATTTGAGATTGTTTGCTTCTTTGATAATATGTTTGATCTTTAAAGTTCAAACTGTATTTAAATTAAAAACAAATTAACTGTTTTATAATAGTTTGATCAATAAAATTTTCGTAATTTCCTCATAACTTTAAGTATTATACTCCCACGTGCAGTATCAACTCGCTACCCATTCCCTACAGATTGAAATTCACTGGGTAATTTGATATTTTTAAAAAAATTAAAACATTTTGCACACATTTTATGAATTATTAACGTTTTATAAATATTTTACATGTTTTGAACGTACGTCGTATTTAATTAATATAACGTATTATTTTACAATTTATAGATTTTTAAAATTTTTTAAATTATGATTCTTAAGTATATTTAAAGTGCATTTTATACTAAATTGTTTGTGACTTGAATACAATTATAAGGGTTTTTAGTGCATTTTTTAGGATTTATAGTGTATTTTTTACTATTAAGATTTTAAGTGCATTTTCTAAGGATATTTAATATATTCAATTCACAACCCTGATAATTATAACATAATGTATATCACGATAAACCTATATATATAGATATGAATTGTTCTTATTTGTTTTATCCATATGCTACTTTCTATTTACTCATGATGCTCATATTACTATAATAATATTATGTAAGTACGAATAAAAATCACTACAAAACACCTAAATATTAAAAAATGTATAAACAATAAAAACGATTGATATACTAACCTTTGAGTGTTTTTGTAACTTGAGTTCGATGTATGAACAACCGGTAAGCACTTTTTGTTTTTTGTGTATGTAAATCGGCACGGGACCTTTGACGCTGAAGTCCAACGGCCGAGACATGGACGGGCAGTACGACAGCGAGTATTTTAGTTTCGGTCTACGGCGGCAAAAGCCGAAAAATGAAAATAATATTGAATAATGGTAGATACAAAATATCATGATAACAAATAACACTGTATAATATACCTATATAGGCATAGTTAAACGGCCAGTCAAAGGCGTCGCTTATATTATGTTTGCGACGAAAAGAAAATGTATATTATTATATCTATTACTCATATTATGATGACGAATTACAGTAAAAATAATTAAAAATGTTATACATAGGTATAGGTACGATTTTTTTTTTTATTATTATTATCGTGCTCATACACAATGACTATATTGTGACAATGACACCTACCTCATTGTACAGCATTCGTTGTCTCTTTCTTTCGTTTTGTCGTCTGCTGCACCGCTGCTCATGGTATCCTTTGTTAAATCGTGTAGTAATAATAAATAGTACTAAGTATAGGTAGTATACAGCAGAGTGTGTACACATATATAATTATAATATATATATTACTGGTACGAGCATATTTTATTTCTTGCTACTATGACTATACACCCGTGGTATTTGTAAACGACGGTTGCTAGAAACTAGATTCCGGCTTTATCGATATAATATTGTACGCTGCACCACTTGCCGCATCATCACCGGCTTGTACATATTGTAATATACGTGGTGGGTGTCATGGTATGGCGTGTCAGGGGTGGTGAACCTTTTTCGGGTCGCGTGCCAACATTTTCTTATCAAAGTTAAAAAAAAATAATCGGTAATATAATAATATGTAGATAGGTACATATAAACAATTTTTTTTCAAGGCGATGGGAAAAAATATCACTGAAATTATTTAACCATTGGTTGTGTCTTAAATGTTTTAATGAAACATGCTCAATCAGCAGCGTTATACGACAATGTAAGAGTACAGAAATTTGAAAATCAAAATTCCCAACGATCAAGATCTTCTATATTGATGGAAAGAAAACGAAACTAAATACTCAGCTGTATCATTATTAGCCAAAAAATACTTGAGTATAGTGTGGTCAGCAGCATGTTCCTTGTGAACGTTTATATAGCGAAGTTGAAACAATCATCTTTAAAAAAATAAATAGATTATCTAATGAACGACTCAATCAATTATTATTTCTGAATTCATATTTCAAATCGAATACAAATTCCGAAACATTGGCGGAAAAACTGCTTGAAGAAGAAAATTAGTAAATTGGAAAATTCATATTTCTATTATCTCCATACCTAATTTTCTACATTTACATTTATATTTTACATACTTTTTAAGTTACTACATAATAAATAGTAATTAATATACATATAAATATAAATATATACAAATCGATATCGATATATCGCGATACGATATCGGAAAAATAAAAACGATATCAATAATTAAAAATATATCGTTGCACAACACTAGTATTATTCCTTATTCCTATGTTTTGGTTCGAAATAATTCTTCGTCAATCATTCATTTTCACATATTAATTGTATGTTGACGCGAATATTGAGTTTATTTGGAATGAGTCACATTTTTTGTTTATGACGTACAAAATCTTATGACTGAAAGCAATGAATTCCAAATTTTTATAATTGGGAACTTTATATTTTAGAAATAATAAATAATTTTGTTTTTTTTTCACTAAACACAAGATGAAATAAAAAATTGTTTGCATGTCATAGTAGAATGAAAAGGGGGATTCTACAGCTCCTCCCCCTTAAATTTACATGTAAAATCTTATCTCTTTTTTATAGGCAATATGCAGTACACGCTCCTCCCAAAAAAGTAAGCATAACTCAATATAGGTAACCTGTAACACACATAAACTTTTACCATAGTCATCATTCGTTGCTTGATCTGACACGTAACCAACATTTATTTTACCAATTACACATCAAATACATTACCCCCCTCCCCTTTATTTACCCTTTAAATATATATATATATATATAATATTCTAATGTAATTTTGTATCAACTATATCGAACTTGTGACTAACATATATTTTTCCTCTTTCTAATCAAATATACTATCTCCCCATTTATTTACAATTATAAAAAAAAAAAAATTTATATAATATTCTGGTGTTCAAATAAATCGAATATATCGGTAGTACACATTTAAATCGCATCGACTCTAAACCCAGGGGCGTAGGGTGCATGTAAGCACTGTAAGAACTGCTTACACTTGAAAAATAGGAAAAATAAAAATGAATATTAATATTATTATAATAACAAATTGCATTTCAAATTAAATCATTGACTACTTTTTTTTTCAACAATAATAAAAATAATAAATAATATGTTTAGAATATAAGATAAAAATCTTGACGAACACATGTTTTGGTCGTCGTCGTCATCGATTGTTGCATAAGGTACGGTTTCCAAGCTGCGGCTAGCCGCAGCGGCTGGCCGCAACGACCAGCCGTTGCGACTAAACGCTGCGTGCCGACTGGTTTCCTATAATGCGACTGCCGCAAAACGTTGCGACTATCGGAGTTCATTTTATCCTAATATTTTGTGGAGTACTGACGTGTGTTTTGGCAATTAACTAAGATTACAGTGTGCGGAATGGTATGGAGTATATGGATGGGAGTGACACATTACTATTCCTAATATTATATTAGAAAACATAAAGCTATTACCTTCAGTTAATATAATATGCAATATATTTACAAAATCAAATCATATTTAAATAATATATCATTATATAAAAATATAGAAATTCATATAATAGCTCGTTCTATCCATTATTATTATAGAACTTATAATATCCATTATTATTATAATTATAATAAGTATATTATTTAGTATTTTTAATTTAAGAATATTATTTTATGGGGCAAGACCACTCACGGTATGGTAGGGAAAGGTACGGCACGGTATGCCGGGGGAAGGCAAGGTTTGGTGCTGGAATATATAGGTTTTTAAATAATAGAGGTAATAATAATATATTTTACAGTCTACAGAACGTTAACGAGTTGTTATGATAAAAAAATTACAAATATATATCATATTTTAATAATATACATTAAACATGTTGTTTAAGAAGTTATTAACGCTATACCGATATATAAAATGTATGTAAAATGTGAAAGTGCAAATGTTCAACTTTTAATAGTCTTATAGGTATAGCGATTTATATAGTAAGGTGATAAATAATAACAATGATAAAAATATACACGAATAAAACATAT
>JACXSJ010001318.1:0-99652 GCA_014851325.1 Pentalonia nigronervosa
GTCGTCGTCGTCGTCCCACTTGTGCGCAGGGGCGTGGCAATACTACATGGACACTTGTCTCGGTGGGAAGACAAACGGGTGTTGCCCGACTTTTTCCCGACGAAAACTGGTCGCCGCCGACTACGGTTTTTAATTAAGATAGAGTGTAGTTATAACTATCGATGACGGAAAAATTATTATTATACTCGTACAAAATATTCTCTTGCCCTTTATAACACTGAAGGCTATTCCTGTCTAATCATATCCTGGTGTCGTAAAGACTGGCGAGTTAAAAAAAGGTCGTTTGAGATTCTTTCGAAGATGACAATAACCCCGTTCTATTATTATTAAACAATAAATAAACACATATTAATAGTACATACCAACGAGTTATTCTGATAGACGATACGACTACAATATTAATTTATAACCTATTTACAGTGGCATTCAACTCAGGCAGGCAACGGTATCTACGAAAACAAACAAAATACAAATGTACAATTTACCTTTAGGAGGTACTATTCATAAACAGCACTTTTGCTATTGGTCGTGTACCTCACGTTAATTACCTATACGTGCAACAGTAGCTACTTACTTAGATACAACAAGTAATAGCAGGGTATTATATTTTTTTATAGACATTTTAAATTCATATTTAGACGAAGTTAGATATTTATATCTATAAATTAGATATTTATAGATATTTATATCTATAAATTAGATATTTAAACAAATAATTTTAATTATATTATTGTAACTCGAAAATATTTTTCGTGTAAACTTGAAACTTCTACGTATATTATTAATTCAAAATATTTAGATTAATTTTATGCTATTGCATATTTATACCATGATTTCACATATTCACGGTAAGTCGGTATTATCCCAAAACTCAAAAGTAATAATTATAATATAATAGTATGTTATAAACATAAACTATTTTAAAGATTAAATACTAATAATAAAATAAATACAATGTTTTCGGCAAAAAATTTTTTTAACCTACCGTATTTCTAATAGTAAAATAAATTACTAAATAATAGCCAAATAAATATATCATAAAATATACTTAGTAATATAAGCTGTCAGACCGTTTTCGCTCAAAATTGTTTTTCATAGACAGAGATTTATCATTAAGTTCAAATTTAACACATACTTAAAGTGACTTACCGCTTACTCTATGGCGTGGTACACTCGACACCTATTACTGTACAGCAAAAAAGTTACCTACTTTTCTCCCTTTTTAATTTTGTTTCCCTAATCATAATCATAAATCATAATAAACGCACTCAATGCAAAACATATTCAGAAATATATTATATTATTGTCTTTCATAAATCCTAATGTACGAGTACAATATATAATGTTTATAACCTATGTAAATTAATAATGTATTTATTATCATTTATTCTTTTATTTTATTTATGATTTTCGTTCTCGTTCTTTTCTACTAAAAACATAAATGATTAACGAGAATAAAAGAAAAAGAAAACGTGAAAAGGTAGAGTGCCTGGAATGTATGGAAGTCAATTTAATGATGATTTAAAATAGAAAGCACGAAGAAAAACTACACTGTGAAAAACGGATAAGCGTTAAACATGTTGGCGCTGCACCCAAAATTCAATTTAAAAGTGCAGCTGCAACTTTACAAAATTTGAATAAACAGGAATAATACCGGCAGTCATACGTGTTTGCAATTTTTTGTACAAAATATTTTACTATAATTTAATAGAATTGTTTAAAAAAATGTCTTACGCCTACTTAACATCGTTATTTATAATTTAGTATTAAATTATGTAATAATAAATTGTATTTTATATTTCTATTAGTTAATAAATTTCTTGTTTTTTAACTGTTAGTAAAATTATTTTATTCCTATATTTATAAAAATGTTGATGTTTTTATAATGTGTTTGTTTTATTTTTTTAGAGCTTAAGGTCCATACGACCACCGATAACAGTTTCTAAATTATATTCATTATCAGCAATACTGACACAAAATTGTATGGTGTAAGTTTTTATTTTACCCAACCGCGTGTACTAAGTGTGAGTTCTGACTCAATACTAAAAAATATCCTCTCACTTTATGTGGATAAGGTTAATAAATCCCAAATATTTAATCCTATGTTTATAATCATTCATACGGAGCGAAAAAATTTTTTTAAAGTTGGCAAATTAATTAATTTCACCCGCCATGAGTTGTCTCTCTTGACGGCCCTGTGCACAGACGACGGACACAGATGACAAGAACCCTTTAGTTTTCTAGTTATACACCTTAGGTTTCTAGATTACTTGCAGAATTACGGCATACGATAAAAACTAAAACGTAAAAATATTATATACTGCACTTATAGTTGGATTATATAATATAGCACTATATATTATACTAGCAACGAGAATAAATAACAATAATGATATATGCTGTTTTAACACACGCATACGAGTTTATGCAGCGCATAATAATATGTTGGTATACTTATTCATAATATAGCAACTACAAATCGCTAAAATATTATATATCTCGATAAATGTTTGGCACTGATCTCTTTATCCTACTTTTACGCCATTTAAATTCCAAACCGAACTTTCGTTGGCAATAATAAAAGGATTCATAAATATTTCTGAAAAATACACAATATATAGTATACTATTATGTGTGGGTATGAAATATTTTGAGCGCTTTTGTTATTTTAATATAATTTAGGCTATTTATTGTAGTTTTTTTTGATTTTTTTTTTTACTCTTATACAATGTTCAACGCGTCTATTGGTTTTTTTTATTTTATCAATACTATTATTGAACTCTGAGTGTTTTTAAAATTGAATTTTTTAAGTTTTCAACACTTGAAAGCACTCGCATTCCGCAGGAAAACGGATTTGAATAATTTTATAATCATTGTCAAGGCACATGTTTATCTGTGACTTTTTCGGTTAGTATTTTACTGAAAATTATGTCAGTTTAAGTTGGTATCGCATACATTTTACTGAAATTAGACGGTATGACTGATAATCTATTTTTGAAACCGTATTCTCATGTTGCAACTATTAAAAACAAAATGAGTAAAATTTTTCTAGCGTTGCGAATGACCTGTTTGACGAACATTTAAAATAATGATAATAATTGTTATTAGTTAAAAAAAATGATTATTGGTTAAGGTGCATACAAGAAAAACCGCACAGCCACTGCAGCAACCAAATAGATAATAATTAATATTGATTTAATATGACATTCAAGGTAATATCAACATTGGTTGTCAATATATATAATTGTATTTTAGATTAGTTTAAAAAATAAAATATATATATTTTAACAATACAACCTTTAGCAAATAGGTTGATAATTATCATAATTAATTATAAATTGGTTATTAATTTATACATTTAATATAAATATATTATGAGACGCTTTGTGCTTATAATATCTAAGGAAAACATTTTTTAGATGCAGTAAGGATTGTCGGTTTTTGGCAGTTATCGTTTTTCCACACAAACATAATAGATAAATCAAACAAACATTCAAGACCATTAATATCAGGCCAAGCCATTTCAGAAAATAATAGGAATAATAAATAAATAATCTTATAATGAAATCGCTATTCTACGGTTACAAAAATTATAATTAAAAATATTTTGTAACCCTTTTTGGAAATTAAATTTTTCAATTTGGTCATAAACTTATATCGTGTTCCGTAAAAGTTTACGACAATGACTGGAAAGTTTCAAAGAATCTAAAGTCATCGCATAAATGTACATTTAACTTTTTTGCGTGACACGGACGTAGGCTGGCCCCACTCTCCGCTGATCCCTTCGTCACCTAGCAGCGTTTTATCGATTCATAACAGTATTAATTTTTTATATTATTATATTACCAAAAAAAAAAAAATATATATATATATAAAGCATAAAGTCAATGTACCGTCCTTCAAATCATAATTATTTTACAAAACGTTTTATGTATAATTGAATAATTGTATTGAGTAGGTAAGTACTTTGAATACTTTTTGCGGGCGAAGACCATGTCGTTTATGATATAAAATATATAATATTATCAATATAAATTGCAATGTTTGATAGACGTGATGAGTAAACACAAAATGGGAAAGCACCACGCGTTCTCGCCGTGGAAAAAACCCCGAAAGTGCGTGTTTTCCGGGATAACATTTGGACCAAATGAGAGGTCGTTAGGAGAATAATGGAGGCTCAAATCAAAGACTGTTTAACACCTACGTATGTTATATGGAAAATCCATCGTATACGCAGCGGACAAGCCCGTCCGGAGTCTGATATTTAACAGCAATATAACAACGATGACGACGTCGACGACGATGGAGGTGATAATACCGAAACGGAAATAATTGCACGCCCGAAACGATATATTATAACATTATATCGTATACAATACGCGATTGCTGCAATTCCTACTACTGATCTCCACCCGGATGCTAAGAATATAATACATCGCATTATCCGACGCCTACGTCTATTATAAACGAAAACGTAAGTTATTATAGATAATATTATTATTATTATAAGCTACAATGTTGCCCGCGCTCGAGCCTTGATCGCGTGCTCGAATATAGACATACCCATAATACATAATACCGCTTGGTATGAGTGTCCATATACATTTATCATACCGCCATGCCGACACAAGTCTCGTACTGTATAAACATTATATTATTATATATTTAAACAATAAGGTGGGTATGTGTGTAATACGCGATTCTGGCGATAATTATTGCTAGAGCAACATTAGAGTGACCTTCGTTGGTTCGCTTCCGTATAAAATAAAATATAATAAAACGCTAGAGTTCGTTTTTTTTCTTTTCTTTTCTTTTTGCCAAACGCTTTATCGTCTAACCGTGACCGGAGTCGTGACTAATCGCGGAGATTATGATTTTATACGTATTATAATAAAATGTCATTACCACGCGACTGTAATAATATATTATAAATACAGTACGTTTTAAACACACGAATTTCTGCAATGTCGTCGTCGCAACCACCCTCCGGAGAGGGGTGAACGCCGAACGGCACGCGGGACGGCAGCGCCGATGCTGTCGTATTTGTCGCGAAAAAGTCGTAGCCATTATATTATTATCGTCGCCGTTGTGTAATTTCCTCGAACGGTCAAGGACGGGGAAAAAAAAAACAAGAAATAAAAAGTGCCTCTACTGCCGCCTTAAAGAGTCGTGTGCGCGTTATTATTTGATAAGGATCGGAGTTCTCTAAATTTGGATTCACAGGGTCACGCGCCGTGGTCGTAAAATATTTCGTAGCCGCCGCCGGCGAAGGATTACTGCTGCCGCCCCGAGATCATCCGACGATGATAAATGACGACGGGTCGTCAACTTAGTGCATACATATTACGTATAATATATATAGAATATTTTGTACGAGGGTTGCAGTTTTCTCTGATTATATAGTGGCGATTTATTTTTTACTCGTATATTATTGTTATTATTAGCAGCGTTCTCTCGGAAAATGGAGAGTTCGTTTCGAATTCGACGAAGTCTCGTCATAACCAATTCGCTGCGATGTAACCGACGGCGAGTTTGAAACTCCTCAACTACTACGCGTCGCGCGACAAATCGTAAGGAGCGTAGCCGACACATAATTAAGTATAATATAGTGCATGCAGTACGCAGGTCGGGCGAAGAGGATACCTACGAGAAGCAACTGGATAATATATTTTCGAAGGGAATGCTCTTTCGCCACACGTAATATTTTTATTTCGGGAGGCTTTTCGAACAGTATGTCACGTAGTATATACGTCCGCATAGACCGACTCGGCCGAGAGAGCTGTTATTGCGAGGGTCTCGTGTTTATTGTTCGCGGTTTTTGCCCATTATTAAATCGAAAATCGTTTTTGCTGCTCAAAGTTCTTACAAAAAAAAAAAAAAAACGCCGAGTGATATCGCCCCGTGGTGTTTGATCGTTTTTATTCTTTTAGAGAAATGTAGACCGCGCGGCGCATTATGTCTATGCACGATGATAGATAATAATAATTATGCCATATAATATTACAATAACAGGCGTGTATGGTGTTCCTCGTTGGTCATTATAATAATGTACATTCGTCACTCAGACAGTGCTCAAGTGTAATCATATATCGAACATTCGCAAAACGCATTATACTCGTAACATCGTTTGTGTTATACGTTTGTTTATGATAATTATTATATAACGCGACTGTAATCGCTAATTATATAAAATATAACACAATTTATAAAATATTTTAATGGATAATTTCTTTTTTTTTGCACGCGCATACTGTACTGTTCTATACGTCCTATGTTTTTCGCACGTGCGTGTTACATATACTTAACATTATTACACACCTGGCGGCTGGCACGTTGTGTTTTCGCGTTAAAACCCATATAATGGCTCTTCGTCACCGTGTTTCGACCTCGTTTGCAAAAACGAACCCACTTAAAATGCACGGAATTTGCATAGCGAATATATTATTATTATGGAACCGCAAACGAATCGAGTCGGCGTGGCTATATAATATATGCCTCCACGCCTCTACATCATCTGTGTAGTATATGTGTAGTGTGTACACTGATGCTGTGCAAATATGTTAGAGTTATCAGAGTACAAGGACGAAACGTATAACACGGGTAGGTACGATTTGCGTTCGCATCGCAACAATATAATATAATAATGATTATTAATTAATAATACATAACGGATTAACCGTCGCTTGCACATATCTGCGAATTGGCCGAGTGAAATAATTAATGTTGTACAAATATGCAATGATTAAAGTGCGCGCGACTGTGGCCGGCGAGTCTGCACAGTGCACGGTTACCGCCCTATAAATCCTACGACGTGAATCTTTTTTTGTCCAGTTCGACCTCCGCTCTCGCCTTCTAAGACAACGCCATTTCGACGTTAACATTATATTATTATCTGTACGTCTATTAATATTTTATTATTGCTATCGTCTACCGTTAATTGTCATTGTTATTTTCGCTGGTTTAACGTCGAGAGATGCTATCGGTCCAGCGCGCAAACGGCCAGCAACGATGTAATGAAATAATTACGACGACATAATATAGCTATGAATACGTGACGGTGATTTACATAATTATATTACTGCATTTCCTTAAGGGCACACACAAACGTTATTGTTATCGGCCATTTGCTCGTTTCAGACGTCAATTATTATTATCGTCGAGTACACCTATATCGAATGCGATCGAGTTGTAAACGACATAATATTAAAAAAAAAAAAAAAAACATGTCGTATTAAAACATCAAACGAATAAAAATATAGCACATAGGCATCTACACAATTACACACACACACATATTACTTATGTAGGTATCTAACATAATATAAGCTAGGCGTAGTTTCAAGGTTATTATTAATATGTGTGTGTTCGCCCGTTTTAATGTTAAATAATTATGTTATCTATATTGCGATAATGCAATAACATAATATTATGAATAATTCTCCTGACGTATTCACGCATTAAACGGGACGCCAGTACGCGTACTGCGTATCAATCTATATGGCCAAACGGGTAGTAATACGAATATAGTCGTAAAACGTCTTTCCGCTCGGACGACTCGTGTTAAACGGACCGATTTGCGAAATTGACATAATATAGATGACGACGACGACGACGACGACGACGACCATATATCTAAACAGCATCGGTACTGTTAAAGTAGTATAATATTCTGTAGCCGTACAGGCTCAACTGTGTGTGTGTGTGTGCTGTACCGTAGGTAAGCAATGTGCCGAACGAGATCATCGTGCGTCCTGTTTTCCAGGCGATTTTCCCAGCGAGTCTCGCGGACGACTGCAGCCAACCCGGGGATTAACGAGATCAAAACGTATTGTTGTGTAAGTTTTTAAACCGACCTGCGGAAGCAAAAGTGTTTAGCCGTCGTATTAAGGTCGTGTGCGACACGGAATTGGGCGGGTATTAGGTAATATATAATTCAGTAGCAGGAACGATATAAAAAATTTATATAATAAAATACATACGAGTACATTAGCTAGTTCGACGTTTATTCTTGAGTTATTATTATTTATTATGATCGATTTCCTTCGCTCGGGCCCGTTTATAGTTACTCGTCAGATCATATTTTACGTACGCACGTTAATTATTAATTATTGTTTTTATGCGCTACGACCGGGGAGATTTGCACGCCGAGTGCAGTCGGCACGTGCGTATGCCACTGCAGAAGATATAAACTATATTGGTAAATATGATTACACGCATGTATGATGTATCGCATTAAAACAGTCAATATTTAATTAAATAATTGCAGTAAGGTACTTCACGAGATTTAATATTTTATAATTTATACAGTAGCCTGCAGTATAAATATTTATAGTATATGGTGTGTATTGAATATTAACGGAGAAAATCTCATTTGAGATTTGAAGAGACGGGTTCGATTAAAAAGCATTATATTTATTAATATTATTATTATTTTTTGTGATTATTGGCTATTTTAAAAACTCTTTTGGCGGAGTATAAAAAAAATATAGATTTAATATGTTCCCGAGTCCAAAAATCGCCTCTATTTTTTGCTCAACATATTATTTTATGTTATTTATAAATGTTCTTACCTGCGTAAAAAATTTAATTCATATTATAAAAACGTTACTAATTTTTCTACAATTCATTGTTTGTGTTCAATAATATACCAACTTATGCCAATAAATATTATAATAGTATATTGTGTTATTCCCGCCACAGAATCATCGAACAGCATATTTTTTAAACAGGGAAACACGAAATGCTATTGAAAGACATCAATTATAAACGTATCAAAATATATATGTATTTAAGCTCGGTTAAAAGGAATAGTATCTAAATAAATAGATCCCATCACCTTAAATAGTCAGAAAAGAAATAGGTCGTATAGGACGCCGTGTTGGCGTTGCCATTATTTTATCATAATATTTCAGTGTATGTCGACAAAAAAAAAAAAAATAAAACTAGTTGGCGACGGGGACGCCTCAAGGTCGTATTCAAATAATAATTATAATACGAATTAAATTTCACTTTCGTAATGACTTGCATGTTTGTTTTTGTGAAAATACAAAAACACGTAATATCTGTATGTTATAATAATTATATTATAATATCAATGCGTAACGATTGCAGAGAGTGTAGACGTGCAATAAATTGTATGTGTAGTTGCCGGTTTCATTAGATTTTCTGTTCTATTCCCGGCAGCTCCGTGTGTGCTATATGGCCGTAATATTCTGCAGGATTTATACGCCTACAAACGTCTGGCCAATTATTTATCGAGCGCTAACCCATCGTAATAATATTGATATAACTCGTCGATTTGGATTCCCGTGTATGCAAAAACCCGCAGTCGCCTTGAAACGATAATGATTTGTTTTGTACGAAACATTATTGAAATCGAAAATCGTCAAGATAAACCCGCTGCCATTGCAACGTGGCCGGCGCGAGAGGTTTGCGTGCAGTATTTTATATCGAATAGACGTGTTGCCTAATCAAAGAAGGATAAAGGTGTTACCAAGTAAAACTAAGCGCGTAATATACGTATGGTGTATAGACGGCGAATAAGCCTATGACAGAAACGACGTCGCCGTGAGCCAGATATAGGTACACGAGATTCCGTTCCCCAGGCGTTAATGTCTTTCAGATGATATAATGTAAATTTTGATAAACAAAAATCTATGTATCTAATGTTGGCGTGTGACCTCGTCTCGGATGTCTATGATCTGTAGAAAAACGTCCATTAGGCACCTAATATTACAATATGTATGTACACATATAACATGATATATAAATATATCATTATCAGCAGCAGCCTTCGACACTGTTGGACGTAATGATCGATGTAGCCTACACTAGCTTTATATCGTATAATAATAAATATAAAATAAACATATAAATGTATAAGAGCTTTATCAACAAAATGCATCTATTTTTTTTTTTTTTTTTACTATCTCTTATACATCGTTATTCGAGACAAGAACGAAAGTACAGATAAATTGTACGCCATGTAATATTTCATAATTTTAATCAGGTAATTTATATTATAGTACCTATCGAGCGTGTAGGTACCGTTATATACTTATATACCAGCAACTATAAAGATTAACTGAAAGTCTGAAAATATAACAAACGCAACGAAGTAAAACGACGACGTCTTGTTTAATGATAATGTTTTTGTTTTAGCAATATCATTACTATTCATATTGTTTTCTAATTATACGTCTTGAAAAAGTGAAAATAATGTACATAATACAATATGTTAATAATCGTATGTAGGTAAAAGTCGTAATATTGTGTATTTAAACGTTCCACGGTGCGCGTATGGATCATAATAACTTTAAGATATATTTTAAAAACCGTTATAATATGTTTAGCTTCTAATAATATATGTTTTGGATAAATTTACTTATATTATTATTGACGCCTAACGTAGATAATGTGTAGTCAAATTATAAATGAGCGAAGTCTTAATATCTATTTGAGAAGTGTCAAAAACAAATAAACAATTATTTAAAATGATTTTCGTTTTTGTTATAAAATTTAGATAATACAAGCCATGCTCAAGGTTATCAAAGAATGTTCTTTTACTTTTATAGCACTGATCAAATATGTCTTGCATACCTATATAAGTGTATTCAATCAAACGACAATATATATATATATACTTTGTTGTTTCAATCCCACAGAATACAACCGTGGGAACCTGACAGCAATTATAATTGCATTGAACGTTATTTTTAAGTATTTACTTGGGTATTTTATCTGCAGGAAAAAAATGGAGAAGTTTTATTTATTATTTTACGAATTTCCACAATTATTTGAAAATTAAACGTTTTTATAATTGCATTTTGTTTTATTTTAGTTCCTATATTAGTATGTTGTAGTGTACATAAAAAAATAACCAACAAAACAGTAAAATAGCTCTACAATATGAAAAATTGATTACCAAAACCACGAACAATTTTAATCAATCGTGGTCTATATTATATTATTATTACATGTAAAATGTTTATACAAGTTATACAACTTTTTTTTAAATGGCGTAGGTATGCTCAAAAATATTTACGAATACAATCTTATCTTATATGTAACATATCGTATTCGTCAATCTTATTACACTAATGGTCTCAGTTCGGAAACTTTCAACATTAAACCTTAGCCACCATTTACCACAGTCGAACAGTCTGTTGTCAGTTTACAATTACTTAAAGATGGAATGTAATAATATATAATGGGCCATACAAACGTATTATGATCATATTATATATTGCTAATACAATATACAATATTTAAGTGTATTGCATTATACATATAGGGTTAGGTAAACAAATGACCTGACTTATATAAACCAAAAAACTTGCATTTTAGTTTAATTTAGAAAAAAACACAATTTGTCCAGAGTGATTTACCAAACATGCTCGTCCTTTTTTATTTTATTTATTCAAATACTGATTTTTGGAACTTTTAAATAATATAATCGAGGGACATATTTTCAAATACTTAGATTTCTCATACCATTTAAGGAGTTTCCTGTAACGATATCATCTTTATTTTTCCAAATAAGAATTACAATTTTCCCTGTTAATTGTTACACAAATGAAAATGTTGATGTATTTAAATCTAAAATCAAACTAGTAGTTTTTGAGTTTTTAACTTCATGTACTAAAGATAATAAAACCATAATTGTGGATTTGGAATGTTGGGGCTTGATAATTCGAAAGTGTAAGTATAATAAATATTAATCTATCAACATTTTATTATTTGTAAGAATATCTGAGTTTAATAAATACTAGATCCAATATTACATTACTGTTTTAATTTTTCTAAAACCATTTTTAAGGACTATTATTTTTTGTATATATAAATATTATTAGCTCAGAAACTAGCCGTTCAAATTTCTATTTATCTGACATCAATCATATATCAACATTTAAAAAAAAGTCATTTGCTTAATAATTGACAAGAGAAATGGGTGATTTTCATTTGAAAAAAAAATAGTTTCTATCTTCACTCCTTAAATGATATAAAAATTCAAAATAATTGGAATACGGGTTTTAAATAGATGTACTTAAAAATTCCAAAAATCAAAATTTAAGTAAATTCAGTATTTAAGAAAAAATGCTGGTAAGAATGATGGCGAATCATCACGTATATTTTTAAACATTAATTTTGATTGGATTTCTTTACACGCTCTGTCGTGTAATACAGTTAATAGATATAATGAATAATAATAGTAATATTTCAAAACGTTAACAAATTAAAACAATATAATACACAGTTTATTAATTAAAATGTGAAAATCCTATCTTGCTCGCAGGCTTTCGTTTCGGCCGACATTACATTTAATTGTATATTGCTCAAAAAAAGTGTTATTCTGCTTGGCATTAACTAACAGCGTACACTAAATAAAACTATTTGCAACTCACAAGAGTAATAATAACAATAACCATAATAATAAAAATAATACTATTAATAACAGTTATAGAAATTGTATCTTCATGTATTTATATATATGATATAACATAGTTGATGTATAAATGTAGCATATTATGGAAACATTACGAACGAGCGGACGATAAATCGAAAAAAATTTTATTACTTGACATGTGAAATAAACTCGCATGTATAAATTGTACTTTCACGATCTTCATTCATTTTTCATGACTATAATATATAATATTGATCATTAGATTTTAAACAGGTTTAATGTTTGTTTTATTAGTTGTGGTCGCGACCTACTCAGATGCTCGATTATTGTTATATACTTGAACATTGTATTTACAAATACGTATATGTATATGGACACGTTTTATTTTGCTACGCCTCAATGTGAAATTCGTCATTAATATTATTTTATTCAAAATCAACGTTGACAACCGCGATCATAATCCATGGAGTACTTTCTGGCCATATGATGTAGCATAAAATAATAATTCTTTCCGGTATCTACATTCAGGGTTATTTGGTGTTTTGAATATTTAATACACATAATTTAAACACCTATGTTAAAAAAATCATAAAAAATGTAATTTTATTAGTTTGTAAGTTAAAACACAAGTTCAACTTGAGTAAATATTAATATGAGTCTAAACTAATAACCATTAAGTAACATATTATCTAAGCCTTCATATATATAACATTTATAATATATTAACGCCGAGTTGCATAAAAATTAATTAGTTTAATGACTCACTAAAATGTAATGAAACAATAATGGGCCCAGTGGCGTGTATAGAATTAATTTTCGAGGTGGGCTACAATAGATAACAACTAGCACATGATCTAGAACCTAGAGTGCTAAACTACCAGTTTGTAATATAATTGAAGTAATTTAAGGGGGCTGCGACCAACTAGGCACCCCCCCCCTATATACACCACTGTAACGGGCCACTAAATCGTGTTTAAGAGGCCATTAATTCGCTATTGATCTATTTATGTTTACTGATTGTTTATGCATAAGTCTTTCAAAAACTTTGAGAAAATCTTAAATAAATAATAGATTAGGTACGAATAAAAATAATGATACCGAAATGTCGCAATACCTATACGATATTATACAATTTTATGACCATAAGTATACATCTATCTAACTCAGTAGTACTCTACTTACTAAATCGGTATTAAGATTTTATGTTACCAACCTATTTCTGTGTTTGAAATAAATTTATTTTTAATGAAATAAAATAAGAAAAATAAAGTAACTCTTAAGCCTAAAGAGATAATCTAAACAACAAAAATTAGAAATTTTTATTTCAAAAACCAATGTTTACATGTTTTACGAAATGCCAATAAAACGTACGTTACTATGTGTAGAGTTTCGGCTCAAAAAATCTACCAAAATCTAGTAGTATTAGATATGCTTCAAAATCATTGAATGACCGTTGATGTTGAACAATCTTTTTAAATATACATACATGTATGATTTATTAATAGACAGACGTATCAGGAAAACATCTTTAATTAGATAAAATAATTAATTTGAAATTTGAATAATAAATAATAAAATACTCTTCATATATTCCCAATTTTTTAACTAAATTTTTTAATAAGTAGGTACTTAAATTCGAATTATAAAAGCTGGAATAATTAAAACTATTAATTATTTCATATCTGTATTTGCATACTCTTGTTACTTTTACTACATAAATTGTATTTAGCATATTTTATGGGTGGTTTCTGGTAAGAAATTAGTAGTTCTAGTTATCAACTAGATAATTTATGGTGTCATTATAAACGGATTAATGGACAGACATTTTGCGAAACATCCCTGTGCCAATCAACTCTGCTCGTTTAAAATTTTAAATACTTTAAGATATAACAAATTAAATACTCTTTCAATATTCTGCTTTGTTATATAAAATTAAAAAATGCATGTTGTCATTTAAAAATTAAAAAAAAAATACAGCAAAAACAAATTGTAAAAACAGACATTTTTTTTTAAAAATGTGGTTTTACATTGACATTGAGTTATGAAAAAAAAATATTTTTCAAAAGTAAAAACTTTTTGGAATAATGAGTGAAGACACTTATAGACATAATACACATAGTTTTTACATTTTATGAAAGAAAAGTACTTAAAACACAATTTTGAAACAAACATTAAACCGCATTGACTTTGGATTTGTTTCCTTGCGACACTATCTACATAATTACATAATGATGATAATATTTTAAGCGATAAACGTGTTGATTTGATTGCGAGTTGATTGAAAATTACGCTGTATCTAAATATAGGTACAATAGTGCAGCAATCATCGCAAAATAAGCCAATATTTAAAGTTTTAATTATTTTTTTCAAATGTAAAGTAAACGAACAAAAATGTGATTCATTAAAAATAATGATATATGGCAAAGTCTGACAAATGATAAATATATTCATTCCAATTATAATAACAACTAATAAGTTTTTTTTGTGTGTTTAGAGATGCATATGATATTTAAGACGATAATTATTTAAGTCTATAGTTCTGTACGTTTTATTCACAACGGTGGATGGACGATAAATTTAATTCAGTTAAAATGTTGAAGAGGTTATAATATTACTTTTATATAAACCATATTGTAAGGCACAGCACACTTGGAAGTACACAACTACATGAACATATTGCATTTAATCATAAAATCTCGTCAAACATTTCGAACCGTGTTGTAAGTGGATAATAATATTGTAATACATCCGAAAACAGATGTGCTTGAAATATATAGTTTTCATCGTTTTTCCGGCGCTAAAATTCAGAGACATTAGTACGCGGCTGATGGATATTGAATGGTCGGGCCGTCTATACCATGGGCGGTAAAGAAGTTTGCCAACATTCGACGTAGATGAGGATAGGCACAGTCTGGCAACCCGCAATGTCCGCGAAACTCAATAGCCGCCGGTCGAACTGAATTTCGCGTATATCCCAAGACGATTAATATAATATCACGACTACCCCCACGCCATGTGCCGTGCCCGCGGGTAAGTGCTTTTAAATTCTCCGCTGCCTTGCCTAAACGGATAAGTTAACAGTACAGCAGTCGTGTAATGTGCGTAGAGCGCACATATTATTATTATGGTGATTAGAGACAATCGTTCCGACGTGGTCAAAACTCTGAATATAACATAATATACTATAAACGCAATATTACTATAGACCCCCAGTGATTCGCTGTCAAACTTTGACGAACAAAAATAAACGAATAATCGCATTGCCTATCGTCGAGAAGCGTACGCAATAAGTTGTCGAAACGCTTTTGGTAGGTGTTTACTATTTACCCACTCGACGAAAACTTTTTTGCCCTATAAATAATATATATTATGTGTGTGTGTGTGTGTGTGTGTGCAGTGATTATATAACATATAGGACTGCAGAGGAAATCTAAAAGCCGGTGAAAAAACGTAACCGCGTTACGCGAGATCGGTCTGGGACCGCGCGCGTAGAACGTACTACGACAAAAAACGAAAAGCTTTCCTAAAATAAAGCAATACAATATAAAACGAACAATGGTCGTGGTCTTACGTGCGAGTGAAAAAAAAATCCGATTATCGTACCGCGTAATAATGACAGTACAATGCATATTATTATACACGCGTAATTATCGCAATACTTTAATTTAATAATATATTACGTTGGTTAATTGAAGTGCCTACCCGCATTAAATAATGTCACGTTTAGGAGTCGACGGCGAGAAAACGGTGCAACGTAACACGATAATATATTGTATGCATATAGTTTTGCGCTTGTTATATACAATTAATATACGAGACGGGGGACACCAGTAAGCGACACATGAAAAGTAGCTAGAAAACTCGCCGAAAAATTATTACTATTATATAATAGTATAACGTAAGGTTTAAAAAAAAAAAAAAAAAACCGACACACGTTGCGATAAAAAAAAAAAAAATACGTTAAAAACATATCCTTGGCGTCGGTCATACCCAAATCGGTTGGCGAATGCGTGAGTGTACCAATAATAATATCGCGGTTATATCGTGTGCGTGTACACACACAGCCTCCGCCGCACGAAGACGCGGCAATGATAATCGTTACACGCCGCTGTCGCTCGCAGAACACAATGCACGCGTTCTGTATGTTACGCGCACGCGGGTACGTGCATACATATATAAACACATCGTAATATACGCTAATATCAATTATTCATCAACGAAAACGAGATCTGGGCGAATTTATAACGTACCTATACTACGCCCGCGCGTTTTATCCTTCGCACGTGCACAACAAAAGCTTTCGCGATATAAATTAGAGGCTGTACATTATTCAGGCGCATGGATATTGTGTGCATGGGACGTTTTTCGCGGAAAGGATGTGACTTGGCGGCGGCCGTAAATATTATTACTACAACAATAACTGTAATAATAGCAATCGTCGTCGTCGCGGGCGCTCGTGTACGTGTGCGTGTCTCGCTCTTGTTTCGCCGGGCTCCGGCAATATCAAAGATGAAGGACGATGACTGCCGGAATAACGATTACTTATACGCATTACGTAATATTTTTGGATCGTCTTAAAACCATTAATCGTCCGCAAATGGTGCGGCGAAAAACGTTTTTTTGCACAAACACGACCCCTAACAACAATAATTTAAATAATATGCTGGCGTGCCTGCTATATTCCCTATACGCCTGCCTAAACGTCGTCGAACGATAATTGGAAAAATATCAAACCACACGTCGATATAAAAACCTAATTTAGCGATCGAAGTCGTATAAAATATTTATTATCGCTATAGACGGTCCAAATGTCCGGTCGCTACAGTGGCATCAAGTTCCGCAGTGTGCATTAATTCGTTTTAAATTTAATATTTGCAGTATAACGTCAATAAAATATTGAGACATTGTATAGACTATATTATTTTTCCTCGGCGGTTTTATTATTATTGATTACATTATATTTGTAGATCCAAACATGGAGTCGAAATTAGGAGTCTAAATTTTGATTTTTTTTCCCATAAACATTAGAGGACATTCTCTAATGTTCACGCATTCGCGGTTTTGTCGTTCTCGTGGCATTTCTGAAAGTGAGTAATAGAGGTAGTGAGATAAGAGGATGCACGTGGTTAATATTATACTATGCTCGTCTGTGTTTAACGTGACACCATCGTCGAACGTTTAGGAGTCGCCCGACCGGAATCTACTGGAGTTTGACAGTACTACTTATACGAAACATCCGATCGAAAGCTCTAGTAATATTTCTCGTAGTTATGCAGTACATTGTGTGCACATGTGTATGTATATGCCACGATCGTATTATTATACGTCATGTATGTTTGTATGGATTCCACCGATAAGAATCGTAGAATTTCGTAGTAATACCACTATGTGTGTGGCATTATTATAATATACAGTATAAACTTGGTTACAATATTATGCCTGCCTATGCGTGTATGTAAAATTTCAGGTATTGTTTCCGAAAATATAATAAACTTTGCGATATGATTTAAACCCGTGATGTCTTTCTTTTATCTCGGGTTACGATTTATGATTTCTTTTCATATTTCCAATATGTTTTTAAATGATATTCTATAAGGGATGGCTCACTAACCCCCCCCCCCCCCCCCCCCCCATCACCATTATCATTTAATAACGAATTTAAATCTTATATATATATATATATATATATATAAATGAATGTCTGCTTATCTATCTGTCTGTCTGTCCTTTATGCATTCCCAAACCGTTCAACCAATTGCAATTAAATTTGGGACACAGATAGATTAGACTTCTGAGAAGAAAATAGGCTAATTTGAAAAGGTAGAGGTCCAACTCTGGGAAGGGCTCACAGGGATTTTGAGAATTACGATGGAAATATTTATTTATAAATAGTTGCTATTGGTAACCATGGTCGTTATTGGTTTGTATAATTTCTGTTTATTTATAAGGTTATCAATGGTTACATATTTTATAACTATTATAATTGGTAAGAATAAACCATATACACATTTTTGTAAATAAATTTATAGAAAAAAAACAAATTTTTAACACGGGCAATCGTCGCAATGTTTTACATGTATCTACCTAATTCTGATTTCACCTCGTGGGGTCCGCAATCCACCTGCAATTAAGTTAGGCTAGGTGGATTGCCTACCTGATAATTTACTGCTCGCATATTGTCCATGATCTAATGCAATGGTTTAGATGCATGTAAATCACTTCAGGTTAATCTTAACTTAATATTTAACTCAGGCAACGCTGTGTGGGATAGCTAGTATATGTATAAAATCTGATTTATGAAATTTTTAAATTTATTTAAAAGCTATATTTTCAAATTCTTGAACTTTTATATACTAGGTACTCAAGAAATGTCCTGTGGTGATTCAAACTTTTGTTTTTCAAACGAGAAAACGTACCTTTTTTACTATAAATTATTTAGTGGATAATATTTTAAAAAATATTGATGCACCAAATTCCAAATTCAAACGAGTATTTTTTCTGTTATTAAATTGTTACAATATTGAATGTAAGTAGTGTTTATTATATTTGGACCATTTTTACGAATTACTACAAATGTTGATGGATTAATATTAACTACTAACATTTTCAATCCACTGTAGCTTCCATATCTTCTAAATATATTATCAACGACTTACTATCCTTAGTAGTTAGTACACAAAGTTAAAATGTCAAAATCTACTCATTTTCAGAAAATTTATCAACTAAATAGTAGAAAAGGAGGGTTCTCATTTGAAAGACTAAAATTTAATCTTCACGGGACACTCTTTAAGTAGTAGGTACAAAAGATTTAAACAATTTGAAAATACGGTCTTTAAGTAAGTATATTATTGAAGTTCCAAAAAACAGATTTTGAATAACTGCATTGTTGAAGAAAAAAGGGAATGAGCATGCTTGATTCATCACCCTGTATATTGTTGGAAGTCTCAGTATAATGACGTTTTGTCGTGTACAAAGAGCACTGTTCATGCAATGTTTGCGAGATTAGATTTTAAGCAGAGCGGGTTACATAATGCATTATTTTGATCGCATTGTAACATATGAACCAACGATTGGACATAACATAACGAGTAACGACAACACGTTGTATTAACAACTGTTATACGTATATACGAGGAGCTAATCGATCGTTAATGAAATATTAATGATGTTTGTCAACTACAAATCGACGGTTTCCTGTACAGTGTATCTACATACGCAGTTTAATTTTAGATGTAAAAAATATCTTAAAACTCTCAATATAATTTTTTACGGAATAAAATACTAAAATCGGACACGAGCACAAAGCATTCCATCGTTTTTCACCAGTCCACGATTGTCACTCGTTTTTCATGATTTTACACGCGGGCACGGCTGTAAAATAGTACATTATGCAATTAATAACCATTTATAATGAATTTTAAATAGAAAAACACATACAACGAGCATATAAGTATTTTAGATTCGTACAAAATGAACGTATTTAAAAATGTAAATACTTAAAAAACTATAACGATAAAAAAAAATTAGTAAAAATATCAATTCTTTTCGGAAATGTCGTTTTATATAATAACTTCAAATCGCGCAAACAGAACGTTTTCAAAACAAATCATCCAGTACACAAAAAAAAAAATTAGAAATTATATTTCATGTATACACTATAGTATAGACTAAATATAATGCACCGGAGTTATACATGTATAGACCTATGATGTTATAAAAGACGAATATTGCACGGAAGCGTTTTTGGAGGAAAAAAAAAACTAACAATAAAGCAGATTGACGGACGACTGTGATACGGAGAAGGAGAAGACGTCAGAATTTTTGCCCATAAATAATGAATAATACCTGATATATTTTTGATATATCAAAGGGAAAACGGTGACAAAACTTTCGAATCATCACACATTATATGCAGGTAGGCACACCGTGAACACAGACGGACTTGCAGCTGTGAGACGACATCGCGCATTGAGTGTAAGCAACTTGACGGACATCGTGATCTATATATATATATGTATGTATGTATGTATGTATTTGAGACACAATATATGACACCACACAAACAGAAAGCGAAAATGTTGCGTTCCGCGCAATATCGAAGTCCTTCCGACCCCATCGACGGCGAATAATCATCGAGTGTGTGTGTGTGTATATATATATGTGAATTATTGTCACGGCACTTTGCGAGACGTATCGGGTAGCAGCAGCCAACTGCAGGTATATAGTACCGCCGACCGACCGGTATACGTACAATATAATATATTATTATATTAATACGTGCGGAACACTCGTGGTCGGGAAAACGCGGTCGTCTCTTCCCGGCTCCCGCCGCCGTTTCCCTCTGAAATGTATACGTACATATAATATGTGTGTGTGTGTGTGTGTGTACGCCTAGTAAAAACTACTTCCGACGGCAATGCTTATAACGCACATATTACTAGGATGATAATTATTGCGCACATACGTCGTAGTCGTCGCAGTCGTACGCGAGACCGGCAATATGTGCCACGGCCATGGGACCCGGACCACGTTAATTGCACCTCCTCCGGACAACTATCCGCGGCGGCGGTGTAGGTTTCCCCCTCGGCCGCGTACGCGTACGTATTATTAATGCCATGCGTCGTACCTCTGGTTTTTTTTTTTTTTAAACTATTCTCTTTTTTTTCCCCGAGACTATACCGCCGTACACACACTCACGCACACACACACACACACACACACACACGTTAGCGCGGCGATAATAACACGACATTACTGCGACATGGGAATGTGCGCGTCGACGGTCATTGCGAAACGTTTCTTTTGGTTTCTTTTTTTTTTTTTCCTCGGTTTTGTTCCACGTGTGCAGCAGAAAAAATAATAAAATAAAATAAACACACCTCTACCCGACTACACGTCGCTGCAGACGTGCATAATGTACATTATTCACGCGCAGCACGTCCCGTCCGAAATGTCGTCTCGGCGACATAAAAGTATAAGCCCGCGTCATCCCGGGCCGCTGGAACACCAAACCAATGGACCCTGCTAAACGTTACGGCGGTTTTATTCTGAATAATGCGCCATCGTCTGTTTCGCGTTTATTTTCGAGGGAAAAAAATACGAGCTTTTAAACACTCAAACGCCATTATTTTATCCGCGCGCATCGCGACAGTGTTCGCGTGACCGTCTATATCGTATTATAGGGCGCTTAACACAATATTATAATGATATAATATACCGCATATAGCATAATATTATGCGTATAATACGGCATTATTGGATACAGCTCGATAGATTGTAAATATTTTAAATAATATGCGTGTGTATAGAAAAAATCGTCTGTGATGGCAAAAATTAGTCATCGAAAGATGATTAACTATTCGCCGACGCGGTTTCGTGTTCGAAAAACGGCAAATAATAAAATCCTGTGTCCGTTTAATACACTTACTATAAGTAGCTAGTATGTTGATGAGTTGAATAATAATTACTGCACAGTATCAATACACGAAATGTTACAGGAAAATCATATCGAACCGCATCATACCACACGCTCGTTATTTTCCGCGTAAATTGTGAACGTTTTAAAACCTAATGATGGTCAAATAATGTTCAATATTATGAACGCTGATGCGGCCAACATATTGAATTCTTCGTTGTCTTTAGTAACATAGTTATTAAAAAATCTCGATTCTGCGTCCCGACCGTTTAATGTATTTGTTTTAACCGCGTAAATATTTTTAAATAAATATCGAGGATTTGCATTTTATATACTACTATAGTAAATAGTTCTACACGTCATTCAAGTTATACTTTGAAAACTTCCACATATAACAAACTTCCAATTAACAAAATGTCCTATTTAACGAAATATTGTCGAGACTTATAAGTTATAACCAAATCAGGAGCATTTATTTGTAATTTTATATGACGAATTTCTCTGTTATAAGAATTTTTTTTTTTTTTGTAACCCATGAGAGTTTTTAAATGTCAGTTTTGCTGTATGACTATAATAATATGACGGTATTGTCATTATGGAACTATAAGTATTTTATGATTAATTTTTGTAATCGGTTCAACACGATATCATATTATAATATTACCTACATGAGTCACTATACATCGTCACTATACATTAACTAGTGATAGGATGTGATTGTCATTTCTTAAGCACTGTGAATTTTCAATATCGTTTCTCTAATTATTTACATTATATTTGCACGCAAAGTTTTAATACCAATACAAGACAGAATGGCACATTCCAAAACTCTACTAAATTATCTCCGTCTAAATCCAACTAATATTGACTTCCAGATATTTATTATCAATCGAAACATTTGAAACTATTAAATTCATTATTAATACACTGCACTCGAATGCATCTATCTAAATATATGTATATACCATTCAAAACACATAAACAATGTATATTTTATGTGAAAGTTTTGTGGTTTAAATTTCTAAAGTACTCAACATTTATTTTTTTACTATGTATAATGTAGGTACTTCTCTTCTGAATATTTGAATCGTCATGTTTGTTTTAGTAAGATACCAGCTTCCTTTTTTAAAATTTTTTTTATACAAGATTAATGTTCAAAAACATATTAAATTATGCAATGGCAGGAATGCGGATAAATGTAAATGCCTTACATATTAACTGGTAAAGGCATGCGTTGAAAAAAAACAAGTGAATTTGTACGAATTCCTTCGTGGACATACAAAAGAAATGCTCATAAGTCTGAAACTAGAATACAAATCAGCAATTGCACAATGTTACAATTCTAATGTTTGGTTTTTCAAACCGAATATAATCATACAATATATTTCATCGACTGTATGATATGGAAAATCACACAGGGTACATATTATAAGTAAATGTTACAAGTATAACGGGATCGCCAATTGTATACACAGCAGGAATACAAGTATTTAATACCGGAGTCGGTACACGTTCTATACACTCGACGGTCGTATATAGTAACCACGTCGGAGTCATCACGTTATTAATTTTTATGTTTTGTTACTTTTATATGCGGGTGATTACAAACGGGAAACACAAAAAAATAGTATACAGGTATTCTATAGTTTGTGTTCTGAAATTATTATGGACGGATGGGGACTCGCCACTATTATTAACCAACCCCTCGCCTAACCCTGTATAAATAAAGAATAGCTAACGATGAAAAAATTTTTTGAATTATTAAAACTAATCAGTCCTTTTTTTTTTCTAAAGGGAAATATTTAAAAAAAAAGAAATTTTTTTACTTATTTGATCTATAATATGCTAAAATCGTGGTGATTAAAAATGATTTCGTGTAATTCTAATGCATTTCCCAACTATGTATTATGTTTCAATATACAGCTTTTGATAAACTCGCATGTCTCTTTAAACGAGTACAAGCATTATGGGTACTTAATATATAAATTAGTAATTACCTATAATTATAAATACCTAATTGCGTGATGTCGATCAAAATATTTTGTGTATATTTTTAAACATATAATTGTTTTTATTAAATGAAATATGCAGATATGTATGTACAATATTTTATAATCAACGTCAACGAAATCTAAACCACGATTCTTCGAGTGTTAAGTATATGACATATAATATTGATAATGATATTAAATATCATATAAAATATATGATATTTATTAGAATATGTTTATTAATATTACCAATACAGAACAGTATTATGAATATTGAATCATATTATCAACCATTTTTATCACCGGTTATTTTATACAGTTTAATGCGAAATTACTGTTATACCGCAGTCTTACTGTATCTAATGTATTTAAGAATTGTTCAATATTTCAATAATTCATACACAATAATATGAAATATTATTGTTATTTATAATTTTGGTGAAATGGAGTATAGATAAGCGTATGAAGTAGAAAATTCAACCATATGCTGCGCATTTAATATTTAAAATCATTTTTAAGAATTGCTTGACTGACAATATTACAAATAAATACGTATATTATATTTTATGCAAATCATTATTTATAATCTTTAGACTACACCCAAATGTATTTTAAACCTGTTTGCAAAAATAATTACATATTTTTTGTCGTTAAAAATTGTAATAAAATAATAAAAAAAAATGTGCAATTGTATAGGTACCTACCATTTAAATATGTGTGTTGTAAACTTATTGTAGCATAATTAGTTTTAAAATTTGGTTCCTGTAAACAAGTATTATTATTAATTTATCTAAACTACATTATATTTCACTAATAATAATTATATGACTAAAAGTAAATACCGTTCTCACAATATGACGTCATAAAAATCTACAATAAATTATTCATTACATTACATAGTCATTACACGAGAAACGTATAATTTTCCTTGTTCTAAAACGAACGATAAAAAGTATAAAATTAAATAAAAAATTAAAAAACATGTGTAATTCTATACGTAATTGTCAGGTAAATACTTTTTTTTACTTACATATGAAATAAACAATTAAACACAATAAGTTATATGTGAAGTAGGGGATAAAAATATTATTTGGGGTTGCGAGATTAAGAACCCATTATTGACACTTACTTTGGAATTTAGGTAAATACTAAATGTAATGCGATGAAAAGCAAAATAATACAAAATATGCAATATACAATATAGACACATTCTATAGTGATGATGTGTGGTGTGATTACAAGTCTTATCTTATTTGGTCACGAGTACCTATGCAATAATATTAGTACAATAATAATATTACGCCCAACAATATTATGCTAAGTGTTTTAGGTCCGGAAATTGTGTAAGAAATCTTTTGGGTCGAACTGCGCGATTATGCACAATGCAAATGCGGCTCAAGATTGCAATAAACACAACATTAATAATAATATTAGGTAGATAGTTAAGTAAGTACTAAGGACCTATTATAGTAGTTGTAAATTATAATATATGAATTTTTAATCATTTTATGTCAAATGAGAATATTTTATCCCTCTATCAGCCGAAGTTCTCCATAATAGAATAGGTATAGATTAACTAGAATAAAATGTAAATATCAACACCGTTCGAAAACTAAAACCTACTAACGATTTTAAGGCATTACAATATATTATATTATATTATCGTAGACGACAAACTATGCGTTTTTATTTACATCGCGTGTGGACTACTTTTCCATTCCGTTAGTATACTTTGAATTTTAAATATTTTATACTAACAAGTAATAAATGGCTTACTCGTTTAAAGCATCTGATTTACTTATATTATTATTTTACTCAAGGAATTATTTTTGTTTTTCAACATACACACAACTCATTACGCGTATACCCACAAAATAAATAAACTCGTCTTGTGTGGAAAAAATCATTTCATATAGTATATAATGTTATGTATATTTTACTGAATTAAAAATCTACAATGTAATATATTAGTGTATTACCTGAATCTGTAGGTGCCATAATAAATTATAATAGGTAGTCGTATTCGAAAAATGACTAATGATCACTGGCCGACCATAAATGACTAATGGGCGACGTCCACTTCAACGCGAACGTTACAAGTAGAATATATAAAAATTGTTATGAGATTTTCAAATGTTTGTGGTTTTTTTATTCCACGAAAACGATTTATCATGATTAAATGGATAAAAAAACATTACGGAACAGCGATTCAAACTAAATTTAAAACACTTATGTCTTATCAAAATATATTTAAATTTAAAAAATATATCGCCCTTTACTGACCCTTATGAGATGATTATTGTGTAATGACTTATGGTTATTTCAGACAGTCGAAGTTGCTAGGTAAACAATAATAAAAATAAAACTCTCATCTTTGATGAGAAAAATTCGTAAATATGATGTTTAACAGTAGTAAACCGGTTCATATAACACATGATATTATGTGCGATATTCAGCTCTAGAAATTTATTAATCTTCCGTTGTCGCATAAACACATTACGCGTAAACACGATGTAGTGCTATGTAGTGTATACAAATTACATTTAATAATGTATTAGTTATATTTATGATCATTTTCCAGATTTATTTGCATTCAACTACAACAAAAAACTGTTTGTTATTAATAATTTTGTTTTTTGTCTTAAAAAAAGTTGAATATCAGTTAAATAATTTATACGAAAAAAAAATTATTATACTTTGTGAATAGTAGTGATACACTACTATACATACGCTCATCCCCATTTTTCCTTTAATAAATAAATGCATTAAAACTCTAATTTTTAAACTTGGTAAGTATGCAAGGACCATATTTTAAAATCTTTAGATTTTTTTTATATAATTTAAGGACTGTTTTGTGGCTGTAACATTTTTTTCAAAAGAGAGTCCCCTTTTTTACTGTAAATTGTAAAGAAAATGATCTTTTAAAAAATGATGATGAATAAAAACCGAAATTCTAACGAGTATAGTTTCTGAGTTATTAAAACTTTAAGTACTAAAAACAATCGTCGCTATAATAAAAGGTATGAATGATATAATGGGATCAATAACAATTTGAATATAATAAAAATTAATTATAAAATTTATTATAATTTTATAATTTTTAAAAAATTTCCGAGTATGGATAATGAATAAGACTAAATATTGTGACTAAATTTTAAATTTTATTGTAAAACTTATTTAAAGGTATATTATTCCTCAGTATACATATTTAAATAACTAGAAACTACTTGTTAGAATTTGTATTTAGAATCATACATCAGCATTTTCATAAAAAAATCAACTTCTTAAAAGTATAAAGTAAAAAAAGGTTGATTCTCGTTTGATCAAAAGAAGTTTGTTTCATCGCAGGACACTTCTTCTGAAATGGTATAACAATTTAAATAACTGAAATTATGTTCCTTAAATATACTGTAAACTTACAAAATCAGAATTCGAACAAATGCATTGACAAAGGAAAAGGGGAAGAAGAGCATGATTGACGAATCAATTTTATTTAATCACATTTCCACTATCTACTAAGAGAACAGAATTCTTCGAGGGAGTAAAATCAATGCACCTAACCTACGACATACATATTCATGGTCATTATAATTTATTTATCTGTTCGTCGTAATTCACAAATCATTCAATCAAGTGTGATTACTGATTTGTTTGAAACGTTCGAATTATTTTTTCATGCGAACCCCGTATTTGTTGCGTCACTCCATATATACAGAGTGATTCACTAGGAATGCTACTTCCATTATTCCTTAATAACAAGTAAATTCGTAATTCTGATTTTGAAATTTTTAACTAACTTTAAACACCATTTTTTAAAAATACTTAGATTATTTATGCTATTTTAGAAATGTCGAAAATAGTGTGTTGAAAAAGAAGAAGTGATGACAATTATTTTTCTAATGCATACCACTCTTTTTACTGTACATTATCAAGCCTTAATATTAAGCAAATAATATTTTTTCTTTAATTTTGATATATATATATATACATTGAAGTTCATAAGTTTAGTTTCTGAATTCTTAAACTCTGTGTTGGTATAATATAGGCTATATTATTACAATATTATTTTAAAAATATAAGTGATATATCATTTAAATCCTTCAATTATTTTATTATATGATTTTTATAAGCATAAGTACTAAAAATTTCCCTAAATCAAAATTTAAATAAATTCATTGTTAAGATCAGGTTGTATTAGCACATGTTGTATCCGCCTTATTAATCTATTTGTACTAACGCATAAAATAGTAAACTTTAAGTTCAGAAGAATCTGTTTAACTTTGTTATTTTTAATATTATAGTGAATTTACTTATTATCAAATGTAACGATAAACATATTGTTCGGAGCTCTAAATGGGTGTTTTTTTTTTATATTTAAATTTTAGAGCAAGGTTCAGGGCTTTTTAAAATTTTAATTTTACAATACTCTTAATGAAAGCAAATATTCTTTGCAAATCGCTCTATAAATTATAGTTTAAATGAATATACGAGATTATTGATATTTATGAAACGTAAAGTGTATATCAGAATAATTAAAAAAGAGCTAACTAATTTTAAAATTAAATAACGAGATCTGTAACAGGAAAAAATAAAAAAAGATTGTTTACAGACAAATAAAAAAATAAAAAGAACTGTGGTAAAAAATAAATCTGACGGGAATATAGGTAGGTATATTTTAATTTATTGCCGTATTTTGCCAACATTCGGAATAGTTCTTTTATTTTATATCCGTATATAAAATTATTGCTATAGTAGGTAATAAAAATATCACTCACACACGGCACATATTATTATTACGATGCGTGTGACTATTGTGCGTGTACATAAAGTAATAGATTACACATAAATAATAATAATAATAATAAGTCGCCAGTATGTGAAAAAAAAATAGTCTCGAGAAGAAGAAAACTGTAATGTTAAAAAATGTAATATTATATTATGTCGTAGACCGATGGTCCGTTGTATATTATAATATCCGTCGTCGTCGAGAGAGCGAAAAATATAACGCAAACGTACCAGAATCCGAAAATTTAAACGATTTATCTGTACAAACATTTGGTCGAAACTCACTTTCATTGTTTCTTATACTCGATTCAAGTATGTATAATATGTGTATTATTATGGGCTACGGTTTGATGCGGACATATATACGTGTTCAGTATACCTACTCGTTTTTTTGTTTTTTTTTTTTTACACAACCATAACAGTACGTTTTTACTGCAAAACTCCGAGGTTATATTTTCAACTCACCAAATTGTGCGAAACATATAATAACAGCTGTGACAAAAATAATATATATATATATATGTATATATAGATACTGTACATTAATAAAAGAGAAAAATTATGCCATCAGAAAATAATATTGCGATGGGAATAAAAAAAAAAACACATTAGGACTGGTGAAAAAACATCTCCGTTCTATAATGGCGTACGTTTGTGTCGACCACAATGGGTTGAATGGCATATTGAAAAAAAAATGATAATATTTTGAAACCGACCAAACTACGATATAGAATATTTTTAGGACTGTATAATAGTGTATAATAATATATAAGACCCCGTTTGCGAATAGAACGTTTAAATGAAATTAATATGTTTGGGTAAAAACGTTTTCAACATTCAAGCTCTTATTAAATATCGACCACACGCAGCTACTTTTATAGTGGTGTAATTGGGAGAAAAATTAGGAAATGAAAACATTCCTGGTGTTCAACAACCAACCACGATATAAAAAGATAATAATGTATTTTTTTTTTTTATATATATATATAAACGATAATAATATGTTAACGTTAAAAATAGCATAGGACATTTAATAATTAAAACTTAATAATATATTAATTATAAAAATTAATTAAAACAAAATAATAATTCACTTTTATGAGGAAAATTGTACTATGTACCTATTGGTGCTTATAATAATTAAATTGTTTCTCTTTTCTGAGATAAAATTAATAACATGTATATCTATAACATCTCATATTTAATATATGATATTGAAAATTGTTTATTTTCGATAATACAACACATAATAAACTTTTCAGCTTTTACGTATATGAAACCCACAGTCGAGAAAATATGAGGAAAATCAAGCCACATGAGATATTATATTAGTAATTATTACTTATGTAAGTATATACAGGCTTCATTCTTCCCTTTACTAATACATTTATTTAAATTTTGATTTTTGTACATTTTAAATATACCTATTTAAATATCATATTTTAAAATATTTAGTTTTTATATACAATTAAAAGAGTGGCGATATCAACTTTTTTTCGAATGAGATAATCATCCTTTTTTCCTGTAAATTGTTAAGCAAATATCATTTTTGAAAATGTTAATGTACTTATCTAAATCAAAATTTGAACGAGTTGTTTCTGAATTATTTAACTTTGTATTCTAACTACTAAGGATAATAGTTTTGAGTTAGAATAACGAGAAAATATGATAGTAATTATTGCTTATTAATTAACATTTTATATTTTAAAAGCTTTATCAGATCCTATAATAAGTGCCTACTAGATTAAATATTACATATATTTATATTTTTTTAAACCATTTTAAGGACTTTTATCATTAGTATAAACATTATACATTTTAATAACTAAGAAACAACTCTTTCAAATATTGATTTAGATCCATAAATATTTTTAAAAATATCATCTGCTTTACAATTTTTTTAAAAAAATTATATGTATATGATGTACTTATAGTACCATAGAGTTTAGACTATAAGTAGTAATGGTTGCGATAACTGTTGTTTAGTTAGTAGTTCCTTATGAGAAAATTATGATATTTAGCATGGACATTTAACAGAAAAAGATAAACCCAAGTCCCAACCGTGTTATAAGTACCACCCCACTGTCGTTTTGACTAGGAGAATAATTAAAATATTTTATAATAAAAGATAGCTACCTAGTAGTTTAATATCAATTTGAAAACTATTGTCACGCTATATGCGTATTACGATATATAGAAAATAATCTTAATGTTATTAACTCGAAAATAAAAAAATATTATTGTTATTTCCGCTAATATTATGCTATTAATTAATCATAGGTTTTAGTACGTCTTATGAATATTGGTCAAGGTTTGAAATTTTAATATGTGCACTATTTTTTACAAAATCTGTTTGTCCATCACAAAACCACCATCGGCGACGGAAAAAATGTTATATGCACAACTAATGATAATAGTATATAGATCTCTGCACGTCTAAATCAGTTAGAAGGAAGTGACATTTTTAACATAATAACATCATGATATTAAATTATTATAATATTTGTGATAAGTGATTAGTGGGTAGCATATTATGATGTGGCCATATTTTTGAAAGTTAAAAAAAAAGCGAATGGAATTTTTTGTTAAAAAATATTTTATATAGGTACCTATAATTATGTAATACATTTCAATTTTAAACAACATATTTGAACCCTTACCCGTTATCCTTACGCTTCTAAGTAGGTATATACTAAATATGAATTTTAAGTTTTCAAAGTACAACCACTTCTTATTCAAAATAATTGCGTTTACTGAAGTAAAGTATAATTTTACTGAAAACTTTGATTCTCAAAATAAATATCGAATATTGAACAAATAATTTATTATTTATACAAGTATTTAAAGTTTAGTAAAGGAGTTACTTAAAAGCTTCATCGCAATTCGTACTGTGCAATGTGCATACTTGTCTAAACATTAAATTCTTATAAACACGGGTCAATATTTAATAAAAATAATTAATGAATAAAAAATAATTCTGCACAGTAAATTAAATTAACAATCTTGGTCTCCGTGAAAAAATTATTTTACATAAAAAAACTATCGCGATGAATAACAATGGGTAAACTAACTATATTGGTGTTTATTATTAAATAAAAAAAAAAAAATGTATTAAAAAATAAGATATCCCTCTTCGGTGTACGTTTTAGGTGCCACACGGCCTGCCACAACATAATAATGTACAACAACATACGATTTATATTATATAAACACAAATTTAAGAAAATTCAAACAATAGAAGGCAGACCGCCACGGTCCATCGTCAAAAACTCGCTTCGCGTGCTTGACCAGTGTACCTAATAATAATAATAATAATAATAACAACAACGTTCTGTATTATCGTTGTACTCGATGTGCGTATAATTGCGTCACGTCCATTCCGATTAGTCGCGCACGCGCCATAGGCGACTATCCGGGGCCTGTAGGGCTTTTCGCCGTCTCTCTCGTCTCCGTCTGACCCACGTCATATCCAACGACTTTGGCGGCGTCGGCCAGATCCAGATCACAATGCCGCCGCACAACAGCCCGAGCCCCGGAATAGGTTTGTCGGTTTATCACCGCGTCTGCAGCGCGCCATACCGCAACACGCGTGCCCGCAAACAATACACGACCGAACGGGGACAGTGCACGGTGCACGACACACGGTCGGACAAGACGCGTCCAAGGTCCCACCGCCGAGACTAACTAATAGGTCGGCCACAAATCACCGGACGAATAATGAATTACCATTATTATTGTCTTAATGGCACGGCGACGGCGTTTCGGGAGCACGTCAATGCATCATCATCGCCACCACACACGACACCACACTTTGTCGTTTTACAATACCCGTAGTTACACCCAATTATTGTTATTATTTTGGATCTTATATCATCGATTTTTTTTTACTCTAGGCCAGTCGCGTTGATGAACCGACATAAATTGTCATATATTATATTGCATTTTTATCGTTTACTTCTCTATTGGCGAATAAACATATTTTACCTGTAATCCAGCTAACTGTACCTATTCGTATAAAATAAAAAGAAGTAGTACGAAAGAAACTCTGTAGGTGGTTTTTGTATTTATCAGACACTTCACGTTGATATATGTCATGTGATGTATAAAGCCATTAATGGTTTAGTGAGTTTTGGCAAAAACAAGTTTTATAAAATATTGAAAGCCAAAATTCATTATCGTTAAAAATTTGTAATTTTTTTTTTTATTTAGATATTCATAAAAATATTTCTGCATAAACCTGTGGTTTAAAAATTTAACACTAGATTCTCTATAAGTTTTTCTACCTTTCACAAAAAAAAAAAAATTATCGGAATGTCAAACTAATTTTTTATGATCGTTTGAGATTATACATTGGATATTCATCTGTAAACTACCGATTTTTTTATCTAGTTGTAATTCAAAAATAAATAACCGTGGAATAACTTGAAATTTCAACCGATTGTTGAGATAAACATTTTTTTAAAAATATTTTGAAACTTTTTTAGCTTATTGTAGGCAAAAGAAATTTTCGTTTTTTTTTCTATAATAACGATAAAAAAAATTTTATTTAATTTAAAAATGTTCGTTGCGTTAAAAGGCTTGAAAATGTAATACAAGGTTTCTCATAAGTTATTATAATTTCAGTTAAAAAATACATAGCACACTTTTTCTATAAGCATTTAAAGTTCAAATTTTGACCAAACTTCGTCAAAATATCGATCATTTGCAAATTATTTTTTGGTTAAAAATTAATATAAAATGTTCAATTTTTATAGCTAAGGATTAAAAATTAAAACAAGGTTTCTTATAAATTTTTTTAAAAGTAGTTTAAAAGTATGAAAGATACAAAAGGTACAATTTTTTATAAGGATTTAATGTTTACATTTTAACCAAAATTCATCAAAATATCGAACATTTGTAAATTATTTTATAAATAAAAATGTATAACATTTTCAGTTTTAATAGCTAAGGATTGAAAATTTAAAACGGTTTCTCGTAAGTAGTTTATATTGTAACTGAAAAATCAAAATAATATATTTATATAGTTGATTTTTGTAGTCATTTATAGTTATTTCGTCAAAATTATAGACTATCTCCGCTCAAAATCGTTTTTCTCAAACAATGACATTCTATGATTGAATTCAAATTTAATACATCCATTACAACAATGACCCTACTCAGTACCTACTATACAGCAATGCGGTATCCGCTCGCTGACCTTTTTATTTTATTAATTATTAAATAATTTTTAGAAATTGTAAACGATTATTAAATTTTAAAATAAAAACAAGACAATAAAAATATTATTATACTACTGCCTAATGAGTTTTTACTTTTAATATACTGCTAATAATCATCCGTTAATTTTCATTTATATATAGACACATTAACACGTGGGTATGACTTTTAAATTCAAGTGTTTCAGTTCGTGTAGTACTTACCTGCCTAGACTAATATCATATACGATATGACGATATTAATAACAAAATAACATAATATCAAATTCATTTGCACGAAATTCGTTTGATTGAAAAAATATTGCCAAATATTTTATATATATTAATATATAATAATATTGCCAAATGTTCGACGAAGCCGAAACGTATCAAATATAATATATATATATATATATACATTTAAATATTATTATAATTTTAGATATGTATCGTCGTGCTAACCACTCATTAGCAATACACACCGTTATGATAATGTTGAGGAGATTTTTCGATCAGATGTCGTGAGGCGGCTTGCAATCCGTAAGACAGCACACCGTGTGTGTATTATAATATTATGTTTTCTACACATAGCCGACGGGCAATGATACGTGTTGGATGGAAAAATAATAAAACCCGTTTTGCCGATTAAAATATTCGAGGAAGTGCCATCATATAATATTATTCATGGGTTGAAGCACATACTGTCTATAAGAACATATTATAATATAGGTAATATACTGCATTTGACTGCAGTCGGATAACACTCGTATTATAGTCGTATATTATAGGTATTCATTAATGCGCCAGCGAGTTTCACCGAATCGAAATACCTTTTCTTTGTTCATCGTCAATAAAACAGTTGCAGGTATTACAAATAACATTTAAGGTATCCGAATAAGTATAACTAAAATACCGCGTTAAGCAAAAAACTGTATGATAATAAAGTAAAATAATATCATGTTTTTTACAAACACCGTAGTGAAAACAGTCCAATCATTTTAAAAAATGTCAGCGCGAACGGCTGTTCTATTCGAGTCTCGCTTGTAATAATATTATATAGTTCCTTCATTAAAGATATATCATTACATTTTATCTTTGCTTTTATATTTCATAATAATAATAATAATAATTCATCCAAGTTCAAACTACGTTTCCCGCGTGAGAGATTGGTAGTCTGGCTTTTTTTTTCTAATTAAGTACATCATAAATCGATGCACAATTTTGATACCACAATACCGGTCATTTAAAACTAACTATATACAGTTCAAATAAACTTGTGCATTAATAAATTAGTTTTTTGAAATTCATTACTGAATTTAATATTTATAAAATTCAATTCAACAGTATATCTATGGTATGATTCAATAAGACTACTGAGTATTATTAAAATGATACGAAATTATCAAAAAACCATTAATATTTCACTATTGAAATACGAGTATTTGTACTATACAGGAGGTAATGTGTATTCATTTTCCAAAGTCTAAAACCCGAATCGTATCGTTTTCAATCGAACTAATGGAATTTGATGTGCGTGGCTACATGTTGATTAACGTGATACACATTAAATTTTTATAATATCGTCAGACTTATGGAGTGATATCTTTCGTGAGTCGAGTGCATCTATTAAAATAAAATAATATAATTTATTGCATATAAAAACTTGTACGCTGTAGTTGTATGTTGAAAACTATAATATTAATTATCTAAAGTATACTCACAATACTTAAGATAAATAATATATGTATAATTATTTAAAGTGATCCATTTAGCTAATTACAATACTTTCCTATGTCAATTTTTGTATTTTTTAAAAAGTTTCTATACACTTGTACATTTTTAAGTTAATTACATAACATTTTACAAAAAATCAAATTTTTTACTACCTACTAATATATTGCTATTTTCAATTTTTGCGGAGTACTATCTTTGTAATTTTACTCCCGCTCATCTAAACTTTGAATGTTAGTTAATATAAAATAAATAGTTATTCGATATCTATTTTTATATTTATACATCAATATTCTAAGAAACATATTCTACTTTTAATTATGAAATTGATAATATAGGTTTTAAAAAGAACACCGCCAAAAAAAAGTAGAAAAGTACATTTTTGTAAAAATAAGTGTTATTAAAAAAAACACTTTTTCAGACATTAATTTACTTGCCTATATAATGATTATAGCCCGATTATCACAGATATATCTATACTTATAAGATAATGTATAAGTAACTAGAAAAATGTGATTAAGGAACCTCTTTTCCTATCAACTATAGTTACTAGCATTTTAAGTTATATTAAGTTACTTATATAATTATATGTCTGCAAACTTGTATTATAGTATTGAAATGTCGATCTAATTGATTTTAATGAATGTAAGTACTATAAAATTGTGGTCGTACGACATTCTTGATTTTAATTTATATTGTGTTCAATACTTAAAATATTGTATACGATGAAATGTCTGTCGTCACAATTTAATATTTAAATAATGTCGTAAAGTATTAATCTGTATTGAATATTAAATTAATCATATAATTTTGTTCCAATAAAAACACCACAGTTTGTAAAGTCAATGACTTTTTTCTAATAGTTTTTAAAATCAATACCGAACAGTATACGTTCGACGACAAAGTATTAAATAGAGTATCATTTAATTATAAGTGCTTATTCGATTGAATTTTAAAACCTGTTAGTACATTTAAATAAATACATTACGCGCAATCGACAAACGATATAGTAAACTACATTCTTAAATGCTAGTTGAATTCGTTATTTTTAATAAAACCATCATACTTTTATTGCTTCATATACTTATACACATTTGTAAAATATTGGCCTATATATACTATGTTACATGTTTTGGTAAATTCCAATAGTTTTATAGTTTGCTATAATACAATATTATATGTATAATAATAAACGACATATTATATCTATATTATCTTACAGTTCTAATAATTTTAATATCGGTACTCAAAATCATTTTAATATTAAAAATAAACTGTAATAGTTGTCATTTAAAACAAACAATAGTTATTAGTTAATCTAACTATTTTTATGACATAATTGACCATTTTGTTCTTCCCGTATGTATAGACATTAAAATCAAACACAAACATAGATGCATATCGTTTTAGTTTTTTCTTTTAGCTAATCTGTAATATTTAGCTACAATGTAAGTGCATTATTGAGTAATTATTATCTTATCCATCACCTAATATCCATTAAAACCTATCTTAGATTGTTACCCACTAAAAATTGTTATAACACTCATATTATGTAGGCTTACGAAACTCGCGTCTATTGTATGTTGCATGTATAGAGTTGATAAGACTATTCGTCAAACATCGACCCACCCGTTTATTGATCTATAGACTATAAATGATAACAATACTAGATAGTCATTGAACTATTGTTGCAAAGTTATCGATCGACAGTAAATCGCAATATCTCGTCGTTTCCCTCCGACTGCGTGGAGTCTGTGGGAGACTTTAACGCGTTACCTTCTCGGCTGACTGGCAGACAACTGCTTGATCGTTCGCATCATTATAAAATAATAAGTATTAATGTATTATACTGTACATTCAATTTTACTAAATCAAATTATCATATGCCGTTAAACACGTACGGCGTTACTAAAAACTATGGAAAAAATACACATACCTATATAACATAATATTATGTATTTTAATTATTATTCATATTATATCCAAGCTATATGATCAATTAGTATAACTTATAATTTATATTATATTTTTAAAATCACGCGTAGCGTAATGGACTATTGTAAAGGTACCTATAATATTATAATGTTATATACAAAATGATGTCTCGCGAACGGTCAACCCAAATATGGGTTACGAAAGCAAACACCAATAACGAACGGTCCTTTTTAGAAATCGACGGGTGGTGTGACGGCATCTGACAATTTCGTCGATATTGATATTATTGTAATATGCGTTAGTATATTATAGTCGACACTCGCAAAACTAACCTGGGCGCGGGTGAAGTGTCGCGTATAGAATAGTATTCGAGTGGCGTTGCACTATAATGTATTGTCCTTGCGGGCGAATCGTCAACAGTAGTTGACCAACTTTCAACTTGTTGATTGAAAACAACCAAAAAAAAAAAAAAAAAAAAACCGCGCACTATTTATTTACGCGAGGATAAAAACTGAATAAAAAATTGCAAAAAATGAATACAACTGTTCGATTAATTGTGTCCGCGTCGAACCATCGCAATACGCGCGCGCGGGATACGTTGTACCGACGTGACAGTGACCGGACGAATGCGTGGCGTCGGTGGTCGGCGGTAGACCGTGTGCAACCGGAATATACGAACTCTGGCCGGACAGAGGCGGCGGCGGCGGCAATGGCCTTCGACGACGACGACGACGATGAATAGTAATAACACGGCGATGACCGACGACGGAGCGAAAGAAACACGAGCGCGCGCACGCATATACAAAAAAATCGTATATAAAAAAAAAAAAAAGATATGTATATATATATATATATATATATTATACTAAGAATATTACTACTACTACTACTGAACTATAATACTACGATAGAATATATAGAACTACAAAGCCATAGAGGTAATAAGTCTGTCGTTCTCTCTCACGCGCACAATTACGTATATATTTTGTATGTGTATTGTTGTGGTGGGGATGTGGATATATTGTTATTATTTTCGTAGTAGTAGTATTTTAATGCGCGTAAAACCTAAACCATAGTAGTGTTTACGAATGTGTGTCCCTAACCCCCCCGGTTGCTACGGTGCGGTCTCCGCAGACAAGTCATCACCTCCCTCCACAACCACGGCAATAGGTAGGCACGTACCTAATAACAGTCACGCTCGTGCGTGCGTGCGTGTGTATACAAAACGAAACACTGTAAATACAATATACACCGTAATAACCATATGGCATATATCTTTACACCTGACGGAATCTCGGTGCGTCCAAGTTTATTGGAAACAAAATTTTCTTCGTCTTATCGAAAGTTCGTCTTAAATTTTAAAGTGATCGTTTAAAATGCGTTTATTTATTAGATGTGATCTAATTTTCAAAACAGTTCTACAGCACTCACGTCGTATTGACTTTTGAGTCAATAACAATAACGTATGGTATAATATTCAAATAATTAATAATATAATATATGCGATGTTTTTGGCAAAAAATAGTCCGACATACCGACACACCGTACGTCCGTACAACTAATAGAAAAATCAATTAATAATGATATTTATTACAAATGAACTATAAGATATCATTAGAAACAGCCGTTTCCGCTCAGAATCGTTTTTCCTGTACAATGATTTATCATTAAATTCAAATTTTAACACGTGTTACTCTATGGCGAGATACACTTGACACCGCAGTTGTTATCTACTCGAGGAGATAACCGTGCTCGACACCTACTATACAGCAGACAGACTTCTCTGAGGTTTACTTTTATTGATCAATTTTTTTTTTTTTTGTCATGGCTATATCCGTTTGACTCACGACTTTGTACCACGCTATCTCGAAACTGTCGGCGGCCGATATGAATGCACAGCGCGTGGACCGTATCGGGCGTGTACAAAACGACACAATGCTATGTATAATAATATAAATTATATATTTATATATAATATAATATGCATTTAAGTGGGTAAATATGCACTGCTATATTACGTGTGCACGATCGTATCGACTTCGACCTTATAGAAATAAAAATTTTAACGAACTACAAAGTTATATTATTATCATTATTGTTTACAATTATTTGCAGGATGCGTGAACCCGACCGCATTTCGATGCCGTTTTCGTGTTATCTGCAGTTATACGATTACAAGATGACGGTGGCCGAGAGGCGCAGACGAGACGCGTGTATTGCGTGATCATTATGAATAATAAATTATCAACACTGCTCGACTCGTTGTTGTTTTTGTTGTTGTACGCATGATGATATTACAATAAATCGGGGAGCTTTATTATATACGGCAGTGAGCAGTGCCAAGCGGTTCGTAAAATCCAGTGCCTTAGCTCAGTGGAGATAATTACACGTTGAAGGATGCGTGCATGACGATGATAATGTATACACTCGCACACACGGTTCATACGAACCGTTTAGAGCAGGTCATCGAAAGCTGTGGCAACTTCGCCCAAAGACGGGAAATTTATTTCAAAAATTATTTTTTTTTTTTAAAGGTGAATTGAATAAGGGTATTATTTTATTATTTTATTTTAGCTCTACTTTCTTTCGATGAGCGTGTGCATTTCATTTTGATATGGTCCCTGAAAACTTCCTGAATTCCTAAAGAGACCCTAAAAAAATATTAATTGGTGATATGTCGAAATAATGCTTCGATTTTCTTCATCAGTATCTTTTCTGGCGCGAAAGTGTATCTAATTGGTACTTTTGAGGGATCTCTTTTGAAAATTCCCGATAATTTTTAAAAGCGCCGGGATAAACGAGAATTTTTACGCAAAACTGATTTTTAACAAAATTAATTTTGTTTTTTTGGCGTAAATCAAAAAAAAAAATTACTGTAAATACATAAAAAATTCACCAAATGTTTATTTAACATTTTCTATACACAATAAAATGTTCAATATATGTTTGACACTTTTTGAACTATTTATAGGCATAATACAATTTTAGATTTTTTTTAATTTTTTTTTTTTTTTTTGTTATTGTAGATAATTTTTTTTCAATCGATCACAACACTTGAAAAGTTATACGAGGTTTTTCATAACTTTTTGTAAAAGAAAATTAAAAAAAAGTTGAAAGTAAGTCTATAATAATTTTTTATTAATGTCTAAAGTTAAAATTTCGACAAAATACGTAAAAATCATTAAAATTTGAAATTTTTTATGATTAGAAAATTCATAAAAAATGTTCTATTTAAATCTAAGATTTAAAAATTAAAAACAAGATTCTTTTTAAGTTTTTCTACCTTTCTAAAAAAAGAATTTGCCACAAAATCAAACTAATTTTTTATTAGCGTTTGAAATTAGACATTGGATATTCACCTATTAACTATCGATTTCTCAGGGAACAATTTTTTTTATTTTGTGGTAATTCAAAAACGAATAACTGTGGACACTTCAAATTTTAACTAAATGTTGAAATTATCATTTTCTATACACTAAAAATTAAAAAAAAAACATTTTGGCAATTTTTGAACTAATTGTAAGTCTAAGAAATTTTCGGTTTTTTTAAATTTTTTTTTCTATAAATATAGATTAAAAAATTCGTTGGCTCAAAAAATGTTTTTATAAGCATTCAAAATTCAAATTTTAATCAAAATTCATCATTGAACATTTACAAATTGTTTTGTAGTTAAAAATGTATATGTGTATGTAAATGTATGCATATCCGATTTTAGTTTTTTAATGTATGCATGAATTATTTGACAAAGTATCTAGGTTAATTATGAAATCGATTTTCAATTTTAACTTTTAAAGAACTTTATTATTAATATATTTTTTTAAAATTCCGTTAAATAATATTGCGTTAAATTTTAAATAAAAAAATCGACTCCTAAATATCCTTGTTTAGAAACTTATGAATTCAACTATATTTTTTTTTTTTTTTTTTGAAATTACAATCCAACTTTAGGAATTATATTTAATTTACTACCGCTTTTAGTAGTTTCCTAAGTTATGCAAATAAAAATATATTTCATTTTTCGTAGCGTATTGACACGTGTGTACGTGTGCGATAGTTAATACGTACACAAATGTTCATTTTTTATTTCTCAGACTTTAACACATCCCAAATGTACATGCCATATGTATTGCCTAAATATTACTCCTTAAAACGGTAGAAATATGATTGATAACTATCATTATCGTCGATACTTTTTTCAGAGGTGGGTTACTCTGGCACCCCAGTGTTCGAATTTTTTACTTTTACTTTTAAAAAGAGTCTAACATTTAGACTATTACAAGTGAAGACGCTTAGTTATTATAATTCCATGCAACATTTCCAAATATATAATAATCTGAAAATCCAAATATATAGTTAACAAAAATATATAATATATAGTAATGCAAACTTCAAGTTTAATGATAATCTATTGTTGTTTGAGATAATGTATTACTTATGTTTGTGGGAAACCAATATCGGGGGATTAAAATATAACTCATTTTTTTATACCTAAATTGTTTAGTTTGTTTTTTAAGTTTGTGCACCTATATTTATATATGTATCAAAATACATATATAAATACAAAACGTATTTATTTGTCAAAACGTACATTTTTAAATTTGAACATCAAATACATACATATACATTAGGGTGCCACTTATTTTAAGATTTGGTTTTTTCACACTTTGCTGCTTAATATTTTGTTATATATAACCTTAAAATAATAGCAGCAAAGTTTTATTATGTTGGAATAAGATTAACACGTGCCGATTTCAATTTAAAGTTTCGATATGAAAAAAAAATATTTTGATTCGGTATTTTTCATTTTTAGATAATTTAAAATGTTATGAATACGTAATATACTGTAAAAAAATTATTTTCTAGTATTTAAGTTAAATTTGAATATATTTTTAAATTGTGGAACATGAAAAACACAAATAATTTAATGAAATTCGAAATTAAAATGACTTCTTAAGAATATTTATTGTTGGTTTAGGATATTTCTGGCGATAATCTTGTATGGTCTGTAAAATAAAAATTAAAAATATAGCTTTAATAATTTGAATTGAACCTATATTAATAGAAGATATTTACCCGTAAGAGAAACTGCTTCTGATTTTCGTCTCTTGTTAATTTTTGTTCAAATTTTTCAATTAATTTAATGCCTCTCTCTGCAGCATCGTTTACTACTTTTAATTTCTGTTTTATGTCTTCACCAATTTTGTAATCATTTGAACTACTCCAATTGTTAGGGTGAGTTTTTAAAAAATCACTGTTTATTTTAAATCTTTTAAATACCTTTTGAAATTTTCTTCCAATAAGATTTATTAAAATTGTATTGTCATCATCATTTAGAAACAATGGAATTTCAGATTTTTTTTAAAACTAATTTTTTGGGAGTATCGTTATCTTCTATTTCATCTTCTCCTTCTTCTTTTTCTTTGCTGTCTTCAATTATTTTCTTAGCAATAAGTAGTTTCGTTTCACTGCATACTCTTCGATCAAATAGTGCAAAAGTTGAACATTCTTCATTTATATAGTACAAATGATTCACAAATTTTCCAATTGTGGCCTCAAATATAGTTTTATTAATTTTAGAATACTCATGCAACTTTCTTAAAAATTGAATATCATTTAAGGGAGCCATCTCACAGTTAGAGGCAGTAAACCAATACATAGCATAACATTTTATAATAAAGCAGTTAAGTTCTACAAGTGAGTTTTCCTCTTGTTTAGTTAACTTAAACTGATTTCTAAATAAGAATATTTTGAGGCTGTAAATCCCTTTAGACATCCATCGAGCTAAATGATATGCTCCTGGTTTCTTGAATTTGATCCCTTCTGGCGGAACTCCACCCAAAAAAATAATGATTAATACAAGAAATTCTTTATAATCATCTCGTGGAAAAGCTACATTTAGCCTATTTAAACAAAATTGTAGTATCACATCAATGTCATTTTTTAAAATGTCTTGAACGCTACAATGAGATTCCTGTAGAAAATTTAGTTATTTTTAAAGTACCCCATTGACTTTTAAATTTCTTAAACAGTGGAATATCTGGTCCAGATATGGGGCTTACTTTACAAATTGTAAAAACTGTTGACAAAATAATTTCATATATATAATGACGACAACCAATAAACAAAATGTCTCTCTCAATTTTTCTCTCTAGTAATGAACACGCACCTTTAAATTTTCCTGTATTCGAGGCTGTTGTGTCAAAAACAAATGCTTGAATATGATTTGTCAAACCCCAGTTATTTAAAAGTTCATAAACAGCGGAAGATATTTCAACACCGGTGCCAGCCGATATTTCTGGTACTACTAAAAGTTTATCGGTTTGATGGGATGTGGCAATTACTGCTAATCTATCAATTTTCTTTCTGGTTATATTTGACAATAATTTTGTATCCCAATGTAATGTAGTGGTATCTATTTTTAAATTCAAAAAATTTTCTCTCACCTGTTGATTGTACGTTTCACGATACTTTGCTCTTGCTTTTCGAACAGATGTGCGATTAATTTCATACTCAGCTGGATCCAATGAAGCTGCTTCTAAAAAAGCTATTAGTAAATGTACTATATCTCGTTCACTAATTTTGCATTTATCAATTACTGCAGCCAATTGTGGTGTCAAAATTTCTTTACGAGCTCGTTTAGGTTTTACGCCAATTATTTCTTCACCAATATTTGGAATTTGGCCTTCGTTTTCAAATTCTATCTCCATATCAGAATCAGAATCATCGAAATCCGAACAAACCATAATTGCTAAATAAGAATATATAAACACAATTTTATTATTTCATAGTAAATTTATATGATTTCAGTATAAATAATATATAAATTTGAATTTAATTTGTTAAATTATAATATAATTTACATGATGACTTAGACGGGGTTTTTAAATAATTTTCGTGTCTCGTTTTTATCTTTTCTTCGCGAAATAATTTTTGTTTTTCAACTCCTGTTGGTTTTCTATCTATTCCCAACATTGAACCTGGACGTCCTTTTTCTCTTTGTTTACTTAAAAACAGTCTATCTTTTTCAATTTTAATTTGATGTAAGGCATTTTGGTGCGCTTTGTCAAATAAATCATCTAGTTTATCCAAAAATACATTTTCTTTTTTCTTTAAATATTCAGAATTTTTTTTTGTTTTTTGATAGTGACTCCTTATACAACTTTTTAAATTTTTCTTTGCGCTTATGAGGTTCTTGAGTCGATATACGTGCTTTTCTCCAAAATACTAAACACTCATCTGTAACTAAAGCTGCACTCTCGTTCAAATTCAATTTCGTCATTCTTAAATTGTACATTAAAACTTTTAAACAGTCCCCTCTTGATGGTAATTTACTGCCAGTGATCTGGTGTTTCATATAACCAATAAGAAAAATGTTTTCGCGTAATGGCATTTTAAATAAGAGAAAAAATACAAAATATTTATATACAAATATTATAAATATTATACACAATATGAATAACTTTTCATGAAACAGACATAGTAGTTCGAAATTCGTTCTGTAATCTGTACATCCACAGAAAAAATCAAGTGATACGTAGATATTCAATTTTAAAATATAAAACAACTTGTATACATATAACTCACTTTATTGAGATACATTAACAACACTGTTCATTTATTATAGTCGTGTAGATATTAGTCGATAGTTTATACTTTATAATAATGAAAAAAATATCATTGGATTTCGACAGCAAGAATTAAAAGGATTATAAAAAACTACTAAAAAAAATAATAAAGGTAAAAACATATTAAATATTTTATTAAAATTGTAATGCAATAATATTATTTACATTGTTTACAGAACAAAAAAGGTTGGCAAGTGGGTGCCGCTCTGCTATATAGTATGTGTCGAGTGGGTCAATTTTATAAATATATTAAATTTGAATTCAATGATAAAAAATCTGTATAATATAAAAATTTGAAGTTTAAATACTTATAAAAAAAAATTGTGCAAATGTATTATTTTTGATTTGCTATTTAAACAACCAATGAAGAATCTTGTATTAAATTTTCAAGAAATTTTACCCAACAACATTTTTTTTATTGAATTTAAAGACAAAAAATTTGAAAAAAACAAAAATTCTTAGGCCTACAATTAGCTCAAAAATTGTAAAAATATTTTTAAATTTTTTGGTGTATAGAAAATTATAATCTAAACATTTTTTTAAAATTTCAAATGTCTTCAATTATTTCTTTTTAAATTACATCAAAATAAGAAAATCGTTCCCGTAGAAAACGAGTGAATATTCAATATATAATTTCAAACGCTAATAAAAAATTACTTTGACTTTCCACTAATTTTTTTTTTTTAAAGGTAAAAAAAATTATAGAGATCCTTGTGTTGAATTTTCAAATCTTAAATTTATATAGAAAAATGTTTATGAAATTTCTAATAAAAAAAGCTGCAAAATTTTTACGTATTTTCTCGAAATTTCAACTTTAGATGATTATAAAAAACTATTAAACACTTACGCTCAACTTTTTTTTAAATTTTCATTTACAACAAGTATTAAAGAATATTGTATTACATTTTCAAGTTTTTTGACCGACTGAAATAATTTTTATCGGCAATAATAAAAAACAAAAAAACAAAAAAAACTCGAAAATTTATTATGCATATAAATAACTCCAAAAAAGTCAAATTATTTTGAAAATTTAAAGTACCAATTAGATTCACTTTTCTATCAGAAAATATGCTGATGAAGAAAAGGGAGCGCTTTTACTGCCCTAAAACGTGATAACAAACAAAAAAAAAATCACAACATTGTAAAATCAACGCATTCATCGCTCTGCTCAGAATGTAAAATGTAAAATAAACTCAATTGTATTGAAACTAAACATGGATTAATTAAGGGATGGATTAAATCTTCAACTCCTTAACATGTTACATCTAGTTTTTTAACGTAACAGATGTGAGTTCAATAAAGCAAAAGAGTTAAGTCTAGAAAAATATAGTGGATTTAACGACTGGAGGGCAAAGTTTCATAAATGCAATTATAGAAGCAATATTGTGAAAAAATAAAATGCAATAGTTTGCAATGTTTTAAATGTAACAGTCGTTGTCATAATACTACCCCGTGATCAAATATAAATAATAAATTGCAATGCTTTGGTTTTGCAATATTATTATTTATTGTGTTTATTTTTGCCTTCTTTAGATTTTATGAGGAGTGATGCATTCATTTTTTATTTACTATACAATGATGTATGTTTTTTTTTTATACCTGTTATAAGTAATTGAAATAATGTTTCAAAATGATATTTCCTGTTTGGAAAGTAAATCTATTTGGTACTTTTGAGAGGTCAAAGTTAAAAATTCTCAGAAGTTTTTAATAATATCAAGAAAATTAAGGAAAAACAAGATTTTTTACACAATACCTACTTCAACAAAATTGTTTTTTTGGCGCTCATGGCCGAATAATCGTAGATACTTGAATATTTCACCACATGAATTTTATAAGTAAAACAAATTACAATTTTAGATTTTAGATGTTAATTTATGTTCTAAATTGTATGATATAAAGTAAAATAAATTTCATAGATGTTATATAGAAATATAAATGATATAAAAATAAAAAAAAAACAAACAAGATGAATAAATTATGATATATTTTACGATGAACCTTTTGCAAAGTAAATTCTTTAATAACAATTTAACATCTAACATCTTTAAAATTAAAATAGCTAGTGATTTCTGATTTAATATTCAGTATAGTCAATGAAATAAATCGATCGTTACCCATAGTTGATCATAAATAAGAATTTGTAAGATTTTATTCTTTTTATTAAATTATTGTTCCGCAAAACAATTTATTATCGGACAACGTAAATATATAAGTTTAAACATATGAATATAAACTAGAGATATTAGGATTTAGGATCATCCTTAACTATTTTATACAAATCGAAAACAATTTTGGGCAAATTATTCTCTTGTATTCCAGATAAATAACCACGAAAATGAATACATTCATTAGGAAGTGATGAACCAAAGTCCTAGAAAACTATGTTATGCGGTATAGGGTTTGTACAAAGAATGTGTTATCCCTTATAATTTATACAATTTCTCAATAAATTCAATAAAAAAAATAAAAAATAATTTAATTTAATTTAATTATAACTTTACTTTAAAAACAATTAAAAGTTTAAACCACTAGCATCGGCGGCCCTATCCTTACAGGGGACTCGTGGTTTTTCGTACAGGGACGATTATCCTCCCCAAATAAGCTTCTAAAACATTCCAGGTACGAAGATTTAATTATGTAGATACCTATGAAATGCATTAGGAACATTAACAAAATCAATTTAAACACACAATGATTTTTGAACTGCGCATAGACACTAATCTGGCCAATACTGAATTGAACAAAAATATATTACATAATCTAACTTTACGTAATCACACTAATGGTCAAATGTTTCTATAAACTTCAAAAACCAAAAAAAAAATCTTTAAGGTTTGTTTTTCAATACTTGGAAAATTAATGATTTATCAGTTATCACAGTTAGGTATATGTTTAGTTAAAACAATGTTAATATTTATAATTAATTTTTAAAATCGAATTAATTAGGTAATTAACTCAAACTGCTTTAAATATTTATTTTTTTTTTTTAATATTGAAACTATAAAACATAAATGTATTCTTATTGTATTTCATTTAGTTAATCAATTTAAGAAAATGATTGCAAATAATTTCATTGTTAATCTTAGAACAACCAAAAGACAACTAATACAACTATTATTTTTTTAAGTACCTATTGAAATAAATATCTAAACTTGAAATGTAATAAAAATGTCTGCTTGAATAGAATCATTAGTCATTATTCATCGTGTAGCTAAAAGCACCTCAGTGGATCAGTAGACTGCAATCGGAGCATCACGACGACCTAACGAGTAACGACTTATGTCACAAAGTCAGAAGAATGATTTCAGACACAATAAGTGTAGTGCCACATACTATTTTTCATAAAATCATTTAATGATAAAAGTAAATAATTAATTCATTTTAAATCAAAAAGTGATTTATAATAAATTTTTGTTATAAATCATATAAAACAAAAGATAACTACATTTTTTATGTAAACAAAAAATAACGAATTTCGGGACAAAATTCCTCAAAGTTCACGAAAACCGTATTAAGTATTATATATGGAAGTGCTAGTAATTTACGTTTCTACTTTATTTCTCGTTTCGATAAATCTACAACAAGTAGCAACGCGTGTTATTAATATGAGCTCAAGCGAAAAATTTACGAACAATCTTAAACATTGTATTTTAATTTTAATAGATTTTAATGTAGTCACAAGTTCTCTTTATTCTTGATATATTATTTTCCTTAATACTCGTTAAACACATACATACATATTTACCAGTCTCGACAGCGTTTCGTGCACTAGTATAATTTTGCTCGTTAATTGATGCTTTTGAATCGACTACAAAATATATTTAGAAAGTGCAATTACTGAACATAGTATCGGCAATAAAATTTTCGAAGAATTATTAATAATAATTGCAATATTATAATGTATAATATTTAATGTAGTCATAACTTCAAAAGACACTGCGTAATTATGCACTGTCTATATAGTATACATTCTATATTATTATATTGTTATTAGTCTGAAAGTCATAATAAGTGTTTTCAAACGGTCATATTATGTTAGAAATGTTTTGCGTACTAAAAATCGAGTGTGTAAAATATAAAAATATGAATACGCTTTTGTAATTGTTTAATTCAATATTAAAACAAAAAACAGGGCAAGTCGCTCTGATGTATATTTAGTGTGGACTGCACTTCATCATTGAGAAGTAGGTCACTAATATTTTAATTCAATAATAAATTATTTTATACGAAAAACAACTCTGAGTGGAAACGGTTTGTCAGCCTATATTTCTAAGGATATTTTATCAAATTATTGCTATTAAAGTATCATTTATTTTACTATTAGTTAAACAATAAGTTGAACAATTTTGGTCAAAAACTAATCGCATATATTATTATTATTATTATTATTATTATTATTTTTTTTATTGATCTTGAAATTTAATATTATTTTATATAATATTTATTACTAATATTACTAATATTATAGCTGTTGATAACATTTAAATTGTATGTCAATACAATCATACAGTATAGTGGTATACATCGTATATAAATAGCTTAAAATTAATCTAAATATATTTGACAATACCACTAATACTAATAACTACATAATAAAAATATACGTTGTAACGAAAAGCGTCAAGTCTCTACGAATAATATTTTTTGAATTACAACATAATAACTAAAGTCTTTTTTTTTTCGTTTAAATATCATACAATTTTAGCGAAATTTTAACTTGAAATACCTATACAACAAAATCGTGTCATTTGTATTTTTGAGGAACCTCCTATTAGCTATTAAATGTTCAAGCCTAAGCTATTAATTAGCAATGTTTACTGTAATTCTGCAAAGTATACAAATAAATAATAATAACTACCCGAACCCTCATAAAATATTCCTTTTTAATTCAATCTTACTACCTGAAAAATTTTAATTGATTTAACTTTATTCGGAGTAGTATCCGGTAGTAGTACTTGTGTATGAAATTATTGACTTTATTTCCATATGAATACATTATAGGTATTTTATAAGTTCTGTTATTTTAATGTACTTAAAATATAACATCGCAGACCTCAAAATACCAATACATATATATATTTTAATAACATTAGTGTTATAATATTGAAATTGAATGCATAATATGTATAATATGCTTTCCAGTAAACATATCAAAACAATCAATGACGAAAAATACCGTTTATAAAAGGTCGCTACTAAGAAAATAATTCAATAAATAAAATTATAATACATTATTACATAAAAAAAAAAAAATAGATTGATATCGATTGCCATTCTTTTGCTGTTGTTAATAATGATGATTTGTTTTGTGCAGTTTGCAAGAGGTCGTACAATAATGATAAATGTTTAACTAATCGTAATTTATACATATTATGTCCACGTTTTCAAAACTTATACCATGTTATTATGATAGTTTAATTTAAAATGAATAATGATTATATATTCAGTATTTTATCCCGTTCGTCCATCCGTTATACGAAATATGTATAAAACGAATTACAATTAAACAACAGTATGATGACGTATAACTTCGTGTTTTTGATATATTTTGATTTAAATTGAAATATACATAGGTACAAAATACTGAAATTGTTAAAACTAGAGTTATAACTTAAAAAATAATATTTAATAATATAAAGTGATGGTTTAGTCTGACATTGTTGTATATTTTTAGGTTTAAAATTTTAAAACTCTATAAAATTATTGTAGATAATATATGTATTTGAAAAAACGATTCTGAGCTTGGGTTATCGAAAATATAGGTGGTCATGCTTCAGTTAAATTCGACAGTGCTTTTCTATTCATATATATATATACTAACTTAATTTGGGCACTTATCTAAAAATGTAGGTATATCATTGAATGACTTAACCAGAGTTAGAATAGTTTACAAATGCCACGATAAATGTCTTGATTTTTAACTGTTGGATAATTCCTTTAACTTGTCATTTATGCTCATATAAATCACCTTACCTACATATAATTATGCTTATTGTAAATATATTTGAACTTGGATATATGATACATCAATATTAAATATAAGTTTAGAAAAAAACCCATATAAAGCAAAATAAAGATACATACGTAACTACGTTAAAGTAAAATAAATAGATACATTTAAATATCAATAATCTATTATGTAAGAAAACTATGTTACTATATAGACTTTCCCTTGCAAATTGAATAACACTAAAAGCTGAATTGTGTTTAGGTACTAATTAGATACTATGTAGAGTTTTAACATTTCCCGGAATTTATTTTCTTAAAATATTTTATTAATGTGAAAAAAAAAATTTAAAAATTGTTTATTTTATCTAAAAGTCTATAGTTATAAAGACTAGAACATTTTTAAAAGTTTGTTAATTGAATAATAATAAATAGTAACTTATAGGGACCCAATTTATAAGTGATAACCTATAATATATTATAATAACATTTATACCTAATTTATAACCATTAACATAGTAATTCGTAAACCCTGGTTGATAAGTCACTGTGCATTCATTATCGATGTTTGCTGTGTGTAATCAATAATCATTTGATATTTCTAATCATCTTATAACCAAATACGTTTAAAAGAAAAAAAATATTTTTCATAATTTCAATAAATTATTTTAGGCAGAGTAAAATTTTCAGTTTTGAAATATTGCAATAGATAAACTTCAAGAACCCTATATATAATGTACCTACTCCACAAATATTATGATAAATTCGAGAATTCGACATATTTGTAGTCATTATAGAAAAAACATAATACATTATATTTCAATTCAATTCCTTGATGGAATAAAGTCCTACAAGTTACAACTAGTGTAATGTGTATCAATACTTTTATCATGTTGTATGCCAAAAACTTGATTAGCACTTTTTTTAATTTTTTTTTTCAAAGTAGGCCAATAATTCAAAGTGGAATATTAACTTTAAAATAAATTATGATACGAAAGAAATATATTTGTGGTTTTTACATTTTCATAAATTAAATATCGTTTAAAGTGTTTGAACTTTAAATTCTTTGTGTTTTATACTTATAAAATCTATAATCAATAATTTTACTTAGTTTACTTAGTTTATTAAATAATACTAAAAAAACTATATATTTTGTATATTTTTTTGTAATTTTCATTATTTGAGTACATTATATAAATGTGGTTATTTGTTCAACCGTGATCATTGTTAAAGGTATAGCCAAATGTTTTTGTGGGACGGTCTTCAATTTGAAATGGGTAAAGGGTAAATAGGTACTAAATAGCCTTTTTTATAATGCCTATATTAGAGTATCAAACAACATTTATAGGTAAAATGATATATTGTTAGCACTTTTTGTACGAGCATAACACAATGTTCTTAAATAAAACCTTGTTATGACATTTACTTAGATATCAATTTAGAATTGAGTTAAATAAGTAATTTAATCATTTTTTACATATCTAGTTTTGATGTAACTAAATTCGAATGTTGACGAGATGACCTCAGCGGCTGTTTTCGGCATTTAAAAAATGTAAAAGTTGCCCTTAACCCGCATATACATAGACGGAAATGAGAGGCTTGGGAGGCTCAAGAGACAGCCCCTCCCCCCACCAAACATACAGCTTTTTAGTTGTGTGGAATCGAAGCCCTTCCACTCACATTGATATTAAAAATGTTAGCCCCCCCCTAAATTTTTAATAAATTTCCACCTATGTGTATTTTTGTGTTACCTATGCAGTTTTTCTAAAAAGAAGGTACACCGATATATATGTACCTATTTATACACGATGGGTATGAATTTCATATTTTATACCCTTTTCAATTAATGTCTGGGTATTAATGTCATATACGAATAATTAAGTAGGTATCTGTCATTTAACTTCATTACATCAATTTAGTTTATCTTACTTATACAATAAACTATATATATTTATAATTTATATAGCTTATATACGTTTCACTTAATATTATATTATACAATATAATATCCTTTATTTTACATTTTTATCTATATTTTTAGTAGGTATATAGTCAACGAATTTAAAACCAAATATCTAATAAATAGTAAAAATATATAATAAAAAAAATCCATTAAACTGGGTTATATTTATATCATATACTCGTTAGTACGTTTTTAAATCTCAAAACATTTAATAACACATAAAGTAACTATGAAATATTGAAGGTGTTAATATAATATACATATAGGCGCCTAAAATAAAAGTTTTTTCAAAAAAACTGCCGAATCAATAATATTTTTATCAAACTATAACTAAAAAAGAAATATTTTTTAAACAACAAAATGGTTTACAAATTCTAATAAATAATATATAATATTATAATATGATAATGACAACAACATATATCATCCAAATAACAGATTATAGTTTGTAGACTGTTATAGTACTTGCGAATTATTGAGTTCACCAATGGTTTTTATTTTGGAGTAGCGAGAAAAATATTATTATAAATTATTATATTTTAATGTATAATTTATGTTTTTGTATATTTATGTAAAAATATCCTCAATTTAGTTGTATCATTTTCATATTCAATATATTATATGCATGTAAGTGTTATCAGTTGATCGGAAATCATACGTAAATATTAAACCTTGTGCGAAGGTGAATAAATATTTTTAAAACGTGTAATAATACCAATTTGTAAACTCATTATAAAAAAAAAAAAAAATGTTTTTAAATATGACAATGTATAATTTTAGTCAGTAACAAACTTTAAAAAATAGATTAAAATCTGCATGCTTTATTAAGTTAGTATTGTAAAAATATATAATATATAAAATATGAATTTTTGAATTATTTCTCGTTCACAGTGTATCATTGTTTTTTTAATTTTAACAGTATATACTAGTTTATAAGCAACTATTTATAGGTAGGTATATATAACTTTTAACATGGCTGATTTATGGTGGTCTGTTTCGTATACCAAATATATCGGACTTTTTATTAAGAAATAATTGAATTTTCTTATTACCCAAAGTTTCTAACTCCTGGAAATTCTAATCGAAACTTTATACCTATACTAACCTACAGCTAAACTAAATTTTCCGAGCAACTATACGGTTAATACTTGAACAACGTTAACAGCGAGAAGCGAGAAATAATGTCTGATACGTAAGTATGATAAAAACCGTATTTATGCGATTTAAAATTCAATAGATATACAAACTGTATAATAGGACAATAGATAATACTATAATGCTAAATAATAGATAATAATTCATATTATCTACATATATTTATAGTTAATATTTATGAGGAAAAAATGAGTATTTGACTATATTCTGGATTATTATTATTCAATAATGTATAAACTATAAACCAAATCTGATAGACTTTCTATTAAATGATAGTTAATATCACTACCTAACTACAGTGAAACCTCTAAATACCGGACACTCTTGGTCACCTTAATTTTGTCCGTTATTTAGAGGTGTACACTATTTGGAGGGGGGGAGGGTTAAATTCTTGAAAATAACTCGAAGAAATTAATAACTACATATGTACAATATTTATTATTTATATAATATTTATAATATGATGATATTTGTATATTTGTATTATTTTAATCCAAATATTAATTGTATACATTATTATTTAAAATTATGATATTATTATATATGTAAAAATTATTGAAAATGTAAATAAAAATAATTTTATAAAAAAAATTAACATTTATTGAAAAAATCAGTTACTTTAGCTTGTTTAAGACCTTAATACATAGTAATTTAGCACGAACACCCATACTTATAATACATGCTCGAAATTCAAGAATCTCAATATTTTCTTTCAAACATAATCTTTTTCGTTTACTAGCCATTGCATACTAAAATACTTTTACGAATACGTTCGTATATAATGGAATCACAAACACAATTAAATACGAGTAGGATAACTTCACAGAACATAAATTAGAAAAATGTTGTCATCGATACAATAATGGACGAATGAAGTAAACTATAATTGTATAATAATGTATAATAGTAAGATTAGATGAGATAGATAGATAGATATTTATTAAGGCATTTTACGATTATTCAATATTTATGATAAAAATTGTCAAAATCAAAATTAAATTGCCATAAAAGTGTCCGTTATTTAGAGTGTCTAGTATTTTTCCTATATAAAAGTAGTGAAAATGTTTCCGTACCCATAAAAACGCCCGCCATTCAGAGATGTCCACTATTTAGAGGTGTCTATTAAGAGAGGTTTCACTGTATTACAATTTACGTTTAATCTGAAATGTATACCATTTGTAAGGAGTTCTGAATAGGCAATATTAAGATTTACTGAGTGCAAGTCGTATTAGTGTGTGCTCAAGGTTTATAGATAATATTATTATCTATGATCCGTAGTGTGTGTGTAGTTAACTATTATTAGTGTGTCCGGATATGATGTTATAAGAGGAAACATTAATAATATTGTCTTTACACGTGCACGCACGCACGTGTCAACAATTTAATATCATAAAATGTATGAATTGTTATGGAAACTAAAAAATAGACAAGTAGGTAACCGCTCTGTTATAGGTACTCATAGTTACAACTAAGTTCAAAATTCTGGGGAGGGGAGGGGGGAGTTAATAACTTCAAACAAATTTATGTGCTTAGCGTTGAAAAAAAATGTTGTAATGTAGTGTGTCTTACACTCTTACTGCAACAAAATTGGGGAGACATTTGGAAATCTTGGTAGACACTTAGCTCTCTCTAGCTCCACCTACTAATTTCACCTATGGATATAGTGGTGAATCGTAAGTTTCTACACGAATATAATAATATAAAAAATATATATTTTTTTACAATCATATATTTATGAAATGTATCATTATATATTATTATTTTTTTTTTTAAGTATCGAGTGTACTTTTTTAGTCCTTATTGAGTAAATGGCTGTAATGGATGTATTAAATTTGAACTCAATAATAAATCATCGCATACAAAAAACCGTTCAGAGCTAATATAAATCATTATTGATCATACATAAATTAAATAATTAATTGTCATTTAATTAATAATTAATAATTTACTACATAGGTATGGTTTATATAATTGTGATTTATCTAATAAAAATAGTTTATTAGTATTAAATTAAAATAAGTGAATTTATAATTTAATTAATACATAATATGTATATACAATTATTATAATTAATAATCAAACTAGAAATCTCATACTTTTAACCTTCATTATTATCTAATTTGACTAAATACACATAGTAAGGACCAAATTAGCCAAATTCTGTTTTAGAAGTAAATAAGCTAAGTACCTAAGTTTGTTTATTTACTTTATCTTAAATAACAATTTTAGAAGGGCACACAACTTTTTTAGTTTTATATTCAAAAACAAAGCCACACGAGAATAATATGGTGTATGAAAGTAGAATTTAAATTTAAAATAAATAAAATATTTAAAACAATTAATTGTTGAGTAAAGTCTTGATTTATTTGATCAGAATTGTATTAAGATTTTAAGGTGGGTTCTAGATTTTTAATATGTGAACAATTAGCATTTTCCCAAAATGTTATGTTATTAGATATTATTGATTAAACTGAATAATTATTTTTTTAGATTATTATTTGACATATTAAATAATATATTTTTTTTTTTATTAAAAATAAATAACATTTACAATCTGTACATTAAAAATAAGTAACAATAAGCAAATAGGTGAATGAATATAATCAAGATTTCATTCTAATCACGTATAAAAAAATAATAACAATAATAATGTAATGCCATATGTATAATAATAAATGTAATGCTAATCATGTATAATAAGATGTATAAATAATAATTGATAATAATTAATTTAATAAAAATTGATAATAATAATTGATATGTTGGCTCAAAATTCAACTAAGCCAATGAAATTTACGTATTCGCATACAGCACTGGAGCTATAGTGGGTTTGTTAATACGCCTCCAGTCTATTAACCTTATTACTAATTATTTTTATTAAACTATATTTACACCGTAAGTAAAAAAAAATATTTTACTATTAATAATGAGGTACCTAGGTTGAATTAATTATTGTTAAAAATATCACATTTATTATATTAGGTATTATTATAATAGTTTATATTTATATCATATTATATACTAATAGTATTTTCAATATTTGAGTCACTACCAACTTGGTGTATAGTATAAATTTATACCTACCATAGTACATACGTTATTTTCAATTAATATAAATCAGGATTTATCAATATTTATTTAATATAATTTTTTCTCAAAATAGTTATTTAGTTGTTATTAATTGTTATTATTTATAATTAAAAACTATGCTAAGAAATGTTAAAATATTAACTCTTTATATAATGAAAAACATTGGTAGATCACTTAGCTATGTTTTCAACTATGTATTATATAAAAATATATTATCTCCTATAGAAACTCTCAAACTCTAAATAAATGATATTCTAATTTAGAAATTAAATTTTCTTTTTAATTATTCTATAAATTTAAGATAATCAGACATTATTATACAGCCCAACTGTACGCATGTATCTATACAGGCTATATATATATATATTATAAAACCAATAAAAGACTGGTGCAATAAACCACCATCTTCAGAGTTTACTAAAAAAAAAATAGTATTGATTAAAATATATTAAAATAAAATGGTTAATGACTCGTCAATCGATAAAATAATGCCGCCATTCATTGTATGACTGTTTCTTGTATCTCATTCCAACTGATCAAATTGACTGAAAACCAAAATCAACGATTCAAAGTCATGACCAGAGATATTATCACTGCCTTAAGGGTCTCCGTCATAGTATTATAATAATACGAGTGTCAAACGATAGAAAATCATAGCGGAAGGCACGGCTGGCCCACCGGCCGTTGAATAAAACAGTTCAAAATTGGAAAATGAACCTCTTGTCGAAATTGCTTTTCGCTCAAATTCACTCATATCGCGTGTACCGCAACCTTATACATAAAATAATATGAATTATTATTACTATTATTATTATATTTATCATCTAGGAAATTTAACACGCCACACGTGTCCCACTCCAACCCGGAAAACAGTTCACGTTTGAGCCCGGCTTACAGTAAAAGTATTGGTACTTGTATATGCGTATGTGACACGTGGCCACATGGGGAATTTATGTCATTTCACTTATTGTTTTAAATTGTGATCTTAGAGGAAATCCTCATTCTTCCTACCACGACCACGGTACCATTTTTCCCGAAGGAAAACGAAGATAAATTTCACGTTTACAATACTCCAATGTCCTGATAGGTATAGTGGAGTCAAACGCGACATCCTCATTTGGTGAAATTTTAATAATATAAGATAATTATATTGTTTTATCGTGTGATTACGTTATAGCTTTAATATTTTATATTAATAGATGTCATTAAAAAACGGGTTTAATACTTAGGGAGTGCACGAGTGGACACAAATGACAAAATATTTTGGTGAAATTATTCAAAAAAATATATACTTAGTTAAAAGTAAAATACAAATATTATTATTTAATATTTTTATAATTTAATCGGGAAAATGTAATGACAATTTTGCCAATATTCAAGTAACAAAAAAAAAAAAAAAAATGTGAAATAACCATTACTCCGCTCAGAATCTAAAACATTACTAAATGTTTTTACTATTCAACTTTATATGATGTAATAATTTACGAAATATAAATATATTTTTTTAAATAAATGTTTGTATAAATTATAGTTTATTAATAAAATAAAAATACTACAGTCATTTATAAGTTTAAAAAAGTGCATACAAAATGTATAACGATTTCTACTCCTCCATGACGGATTGATAATAATATAATGATATTTACATTCAAAGATGGCATTTAAATTGCGTGATATGCGCAGAGGTACAAAGATTGTACGTAAATACCGCTCGCAGCCTTTCGGGCCAAGGGCGAAGGTATACTCCAAAGCTACGTAGGTAGGTGAAGGATATTTTGTAGTACACGAGAAATTTCGTTTTCGATTGAATATACCTATAATACATATACGATATACTATCCTTTAAAATGTATGTTGTACTATTATTATGCGCGTATTGCAGTGATCGGCGTGGCACGTTGTTAAAAATGTATCATGGTTTTCTTTTCGAAAACCCGGTGGCACCACGCTGGTATAATGTAAAACTAAAAATATATATACGCGATATATTTATTACACACACGATAATATATAACACGGGCGACAACCGTTATATATTATAGCGGTGTGTCTCATAACGGCGGCTTCCGGATTTTTTCGGGCGATGTATATAATATAGTTTTCGGGTAGTTTCCAGTCCGATGGCGACGCTGAATGGTGTGTTAAAGGTGTACAATTTCGGCGTGCACGTGCGCGTATAAAGTATAAACCTATCGCGCTACTCCAGTCTTTCTATTAATGTTAACACGAGCTGGCGACTGTTATTATTATTGCTCTGCAATCGTTACCGGCGAGCGGGGGTGGGAAGGAGGAGGGGGGGGAGAGAGCTTAGGAAATAATATGTGTACACCATAATACCTAATATATAACCGGGGGTAGTGGTACGAGGTGAAAATACAAGTTTCGCCGGAAACGTGCGTCTCCTATTAGTTATCATAATATTATACGATTCACGCGGTCACTGCGTGCGAGTTTTCGCGCAATCGGAAAATTCGAAGCGTAAAAAAATCCGAGCTGGACCAGAGCACTGTGGCGCCGGGGCCAGTATCGATAAAATAGTATTTTTTTTATACAACACTATAAGACAATAATATATCATAATGTACCTTCCTTGATATCATTTTTTTTATCAGTTTTCGTGCCATCGTGCCTATCATACTTTATACATGTATACGATATGTTGTTACGACTTCAGTTACTACAATTTTTAAATTACCATAGCCTTATATATATATAGATATAGATACATATATCTTCCGCACCCAATATCATACATCTATTATCTTTAATACACAAAGTTAAATAACTCAAAAACAACTCCTTCGAAATTTGTTTTTGATACGTCATCCAGAAAAATTATCCACTAAAAAATTTATATTAGAAAAATAAAGGGATTCTTATTTGAAAAAAGTTTGTATATCTAGTAAACTCCTCAATTAAGTAGTACAAAAAATCTTAAAAATTTAAAAATATAGTTTTTAAGTATTTTTAAAAATTCCAAAAATCAGATTTTGAATAACTGCAGTAATAAAAAAAATTAATAGGTGGTGAGCATAATTGATGAACCATCCTATATTTAGCTGATACCTACCCAAATATTAACGTTACAAAATTGGTGTAAAATAAATATTCTGATTTCAACTATTAATATAACAATCACGAGTTCTGAACAAAAACATTTGAATGGCCTAAATTGTACATTATTACATATATTACGCACATAATGTAGAATTATACCGAATACCTAAACACTTTATATAAGAAGAGCAGAGAATATCTATTACAGAAACACTCAGAAATAATTCGCTTTACAGATGACGATGAAACGATACTTTTAGATTCTGAGCAGAACGATGAATGTATTGGTTTTACAATGATGTGTTTTTTTTTCATTTTTTAGATTAGTAAAACTGCTTACATTTCCAACTTTAAAGGACTTTAATGATTTCTGTCGTTACTGGTAAAAAAATTAGATCTAGTTGGTACTTTGAGTAAATCGTTTCCCGTACTTATAAAAATAATTAGGGAAAACAAAAAAAAATGATTAAAAAAAAACGTGATATTTTTCGCAAAACCTGCAGTTTTAGGAAAAATCGATATTTGTTAACTTGTAATTCAAAAATAAATAACTGTAGACTTGAATTTTTCATGAAGGATTTATATTATCATTATCTAGACGTCATATTAAGTAATTTTCAAAAGATTTCGACTCTTTTGGTGCCTTTTTTAATTTATGCACAGTAAAATTAGTTTTTGATTAAAAAAATATGAAAATGTAGTATAATGTTCGTCATAAATTTCCCATACTTTATAGAGGTAGTCTAATACAGTAAATACATAAACATACACACAGTTTATTATTTATATAAGCGATTAAAAGATTTACGAAATTTGTCAATATTTTTTAGTTAAGATGTATAGGTACAATTTTTGATTTTAACACATATGGATTGGAAATTTGATTTAAGATTTATCATATTATAAGTTTTCTTTACTGGAATTAAAAAATAAAGTTTAATGTAACGTAACATACATTTTTTATGACGATATTCAGTGTCGACTGCATGGTACCTAAAGAGCCCCGGATGCATTTCTTCAGAAAGGTCCCCAAAAATGTTATCTCATAAAATGGTAAAAAAAAAGTGCTTTTAAGTAGTGCAAAATATTATAATTATTTAAAGATCGACGGTGTTATTGTCGTGTGCGTACGTGTGTTGATAGCCTGAGTACCTGTATATAACCACACTCACACTAATCATCGTTGACGACTAACACAAATGTCACTGACGGCGACGATGAAATTGCACATTGCCTAAATATTTCCCCTTAATAATGACACACAAGGCACGGGCCCTTTAATCATATTATGCATTATAGTAAATAATAATAATATATATATAAGTCATATAGTTCTTTTAAAAACACTCAACCACCAGTTTTAACATCCTATTTTTATGAATATCACACACAATTGTCAGCAAAATGCGTGTATATGACATCTGTTTATAGGGAAAATTTAAATAAATTTAATATGATAAATCTGAATGAATAACAGACTAAAAAATCAACTAACGATAAGTCATAAAATAAATTAAATTAAATAAATATTTAAATAAATTATTATTTATAGATCAGCCAAGAATTATGGTTGGTTAGAGAATTAAAAAAAAATTACTAGAACTTATAAATGAAAAAAATGGAAAGGGAAACATAGGCGCATGTAGACAAGTACGTTTTAAGAAGAAAAAAAAATTCAAATTTAATTATATGGCAGTAGTTAAGGTAGGAGAGTGCATTGTTATCTGGTTCTTAAACCAAAAAAAATAACTCACGATATATAGTACATAAACGAATGGATTATTATAGTTTTCATTGGAATAGCTGGATAATGTTTTCAAAAATAAAATAGAATTAAATGAATGAAAAAAAATAGTTAAGGAACATGGGTGCCCACAGACAAAGGCGTTTTAAAAAGCATTTAAAATTTCTAATAATATTATAGAGGTAGAAGAAAGATTAAAAGTGCAGTCTTATCATATTCTTCAACATCAAAAATTACTCAAAATAATTAGTTTTCAAGAAATGATTACTTATAAATCACCCAGGAGGTTAAAACTGGTTAAAGAATTAAAAAAGAATAAAAAAAAATGTACTAAAATTAATAAATTTAAAAAAAAACTGGAGAAGGGAACATAAGCTCCCGCAGGCATATTCATTTTAAGAATCAACAAAAAAAATTCAAATAAAATTATATAGCTTAAGAAATCAAAACAATTCTTAAATTTAAAATTGTATTGTGCTGAAACCAGAGATTTCAGTCAGTTTTGAATTATAAACCAAATAGTTACTATTATTGTGTACATTAAACTTAATGCAAAAATATGATCACAGTCATTTCTTGAAAATATAAAAAAATGTATGAACATTAATGAAATTTATGAAAAAAGTGATTAGATATAGTAGTTAAATGTATAAAAATGGATATTTAAATAATGGACTTAATTATGAGAGAAAATATGGTAAGAGGTCATAGCTAAACTAAAGACTGCAATCAATTTTGAATTAATGAAAACTAATAACATTATACATTTTTTATTTACAATGATTTGTAAATATTAAAAACTTTATGAAAACCCTAAATACCAAAATACGGTCTACTCATTAATTTTTATGTTTTTATTTTGATATACAATGTGTCCCGGGGGGAAGTGACCGGCCGATGTTATATGAAAATATACCTAAAATGATGAAGAAATAACCTTCAAAGAGAGGGTCTAAGTTTTTTTATTTTTAAGTTATGGGCAATTTATCTTTTTTTTTAACAAAACTAAACCTACCACTCATTTTTTCGTGTATCTTCAAAACTTTTCAACATTTTAACGCAATTTTTTTTTTATTTTAAAGCTATTTAATTTTCCTATCAACCAACATACGCAATTAGACCAAAAATACGTAATTATTTTTATTAAATTGAAAAAAGTAAACATTTTTTATCAAAAATTAGGATTTTTAAAAGTAAATCCGCGTATAACTCCAAATAATTTAGTATTTACTATGGATTTTTTGTTTATTGTATTATTCTACTGAATAATACCTGGAATACCTTAAAAGTTTGGTTTTCATATCTTTCATAATTGCAGAATTATACGCTATTAGTCCTCACAATCTTGGTTTTTTTAAAATCGAGTATCGGTCGTTAAACGGTCGTTTAATCGTTTAATTTTATTTTCTTCGGTAAATTTTAGTTGTAGTGTTGTCTGTATTTAAACCATTGCTTCAATTAATAATTTGTAAGTAAATTTGTAATAAGTTTCAAAATGCCCAGGTTATTTGATTTACCATTCGGACACATTGCTAATATGCATTTTGTGTACGAATTTTGTAATGGCAATGCTCGAGCCGCAGTGCAAGAGTATAGACACCGATATCCAAGACCTGTTTTGGGATATCGATCGTTCATCACTATTCGAGACACCTGAGAGAGTTTGGCTTAGTATGACATTGTAATGAACAATTGTTGGAGCCTATTAACATCGCAGCAGAAGAAATGTGACAAAATCACTCAGAAATACAAAGGACTACACAAAGTGTTTCATTTAGAGCTCAAGCTTGTCTGCAGTCAGGTGGGGGACATTTTGAAAATCTGATAAATTAATTAAACATAACACTTATTTTCTTGTTCTTTATTTTTATTTTTTAACTACTTTGTAATTATCCAGTATTTTTTTTTTTTTTTACATTAATCAGATTCTACTTTGTTTTTAAAAAATTAACTAACTTATTAAATAATTGATATCCCATCTAATGAGTTTATAGCTCATTTAAACTCTATGTTTAGCAAAATTATTCATTGCTAATAATTACAATCATAACAGACGTGTACTGTATAGCAGCGTATAATTCTGGAATTATGAAAGATATGAAAACCAAACTTTTAAGGTATTCCAGGTATTATTCAGTAGAATAATACAATAAATAAAAAACCCATAGTAAATACTAAATTATTTGTAGTTATACGCGGATTTACTTTTAAAAATCCTAATTTTTGATAAAAAATGTTTACTTTTTTCAATTTAATAAAAATAATTGCGTATTTTTAGTTTAATTGCGTATGTTGGTTGATAGGAAAATTAAATAGCTTTAAAATAAAAAAAAAATTGCGTTAAAATGTTGAAAAGTTTTGAAGATACACGAAAAAATGAGTGGTAGGTTTGGTTTTGTTAAAAAAAAGGTAAATTGCCCATAACTTAAAAATAAAAAAACTTAGACCCTCTCTTTGAAGGTTATTTCTTCATTTTAGGTTTCATATGACATCAGCCGGTCACTTCCCCCCGGGACACATTATATATTAATATTTTTTTGTGGTAAAGAAATCATTAATTAAAAATAGACTGTATTTAGGTTTTTATGATTATACTGATGAACGCTAGCCCAGCTTTAAAACCATGTTTGTATAATAATAAAATAAAATAAAAATAGTAAAATTAGTTAGTAGTATTATAATATACTATGTTCAGTGAGTGGCAAAACTGAAATTTTTCAGAAGTAAATCTAATATCATACCTACTAACCCAAACAGGATAAGTACTAGTTAGTACTTAATTAATGTCTACCCAGCCACCCAACAGCCTAGCACACCTGAAATTACTTGGAGTTAGCCGCCACAATATTATTCCTTTTTCCATGCCACGTCTGATATTCCCTGGGTAATATTTAAATGTTTTCTTTCATTGTTATATTTACATTATTGAATACCTCGGTAAGAAAAAATCTTTGTATAGGTCACAACCATTGATGATAGTCCACTATCATCGCCATAGCTTCAACTAACCATAATAGGTTTGACCTTAGATCAATAAACTAGTTTCGTAGTATATTATCTAAGAACTTAAAATTAACTTTTGAAAACTTTTGAAAATCAAAAGCTGATGGTGGTTTACCTAATAAATAAGGGTGAAAAATATCAAACAATTATATAATTCTAGAATAGCGTAGATCTAAAATTTTGAAAAAAGTGAATACTTTTAAAGATAATGAGTGTTTTACACTTAATGAATCACCATGTATACGTGTTGTCTCCGTCTTATAAGTCAGAAGTGCATAGCACTTCAGCAGATCTCATAATTTAGCTTCGATAGTTTTACTATTACAGTGATTTAACTATTTTTATTATTAATTATGTCTATCACTACGTAAAATCACGCTTGTAATAAAACTAATGAAACTTAATGACAATTGCTAAACATAAATTTGCTATGCTTTTTACTTGTATCACCACATGAAGATACCAGTAGACAATAAAATATGCATATCCACTTAAAAGCAAAACAACTTCTGATTTATAAGTAATATTAATGATTTTTTTAGCTTCATACCTATGTTTTTTTTAAAAATACTAGAGAAATTTGATGAATTAAGACAACTTTATAGCAATTCGTTGATCCTTTCCCATATTTAGAACGAATGATTCTGTATGGACCATCATTGTGACTCGATATCCATATTAATCTTAACAAATTATTTTATTTAAGTAAAATTTACTTATACTATGGCTTTTTATAAAACCAAATAAAATGAATTCTTTAGGTATATCTACCCGGATATTAATATTGATTGAATACGGAACGATTTCACGCCACGCGAAGTCCTTAACCGGCCCGTCTCGCCGCGCCACCGGCGTCGAAGTTTCTATAACATTCTCCCTCTCCCAATTCTAACCGCTGGCCCTAGATGGTCGCGTAAAGGTCGCTTCTTTTTCTATCAGCGTCTGTCTTTTCCAGGCTATCGACCCGATGCACTGTTGTATCCGCTCGCCGCCACTTGTGTGAACCGCTGAAACCGCGGTTACGACTTACGAACGACGCGTTTTTCAGTTAAGTCGCCGTTACATTTTGGTGCCGAACAAAACCGCATCTGATCTGTAGCGACGCGATCTTGGTTTTTAATCGTTATAACCTACGAGACAGTCGTGGTTTGACAGGCTGATTCGCGTCGTAAACTAAAATCTGACTACAGCGGACCAGGTGTCCAGCGGTCAAGTTCCAGCCCCGTGATCGAGGAGGTCTGATGTTCCGGCGTTGGGGAGTGGTGACTTCGCATCTTCATAATTCACGGCACGGATGCCGTCGGGTTATTGTTTTGTTAACCATTATTTATTTATATTTATTACCCGGCACGGTGGCCTGAACGTATTGTATTTGTCTTGAATTATTTTCATTATTATTATTTATATGTATTTGAGGGCGTCCGCTATAAATTATTATTTTGTTGTATTACTACGCCACGGCGTCGATGCTTGTCAATATATATATATTTATGTGTTTTATTCACACGCCTAAACTATTTACGTGTAATCATTTTGGGTAACCCTACGTCTCATACGCAGCAAGTTGGTATAGCCAACCGCCAAAGATCGTAGGAGCTATACCGACGTAGAGCAAATGTGTTAAGTGAAATTAACGAAGAGTCAGACGAAAATTACGTTGGAAGACAAATTGATGAGATTTACAATTTAGATTATTTGACACGAGGTTTGATATAGAGTTTTTAAATATTAACACGTTCAATGCCAACATTATTCTGGCGTATTACGCTACACGCCACGCTAATATTTGAAAAACATGGACGCCGTCGGATACGTGACGACGCCGGCCATACGGTGTCACGATGCATCATATGGCCGACGTCGGCACGTATCCGACATGCTATGTGCTGAAGCATTTATTTTTTGAATTGTAAATAGTAATGCATATAATATTATACTTATATATTTATTTTTAGTATAATTATCAATATAAATATATAATTGTTATTTTAAAGATTTTGATATCATGAAAGGTAAATTATTATTAGAATCTAAAACATGATGGTTTTATTTTTTGATATAAAATATAACGAATTATAAGACACATAACAAATAACAAATACTTATGTTTTTATAACAATACATTAATAATAGTTAACAAATTAATATAATAATATGATCTCAATATAAATATCAAAACAAATATAAATCATTGCAAATTTTTTTATTTTATTATTTATAGGACTTCGAGATCGTCCTCTAGATGGACCAGGAGGAAGATCCATTTGTATTATTGTTAATTAAATTTGTTAATTTAAAAAAATAACGTCGGGTGTTAACGAATTACGAATTTATCATATTATTTCAATAATCTACGTTCGCCTAATCATGTATATAAATGTTATGATACATTCGACATGAACATACCAACAATAATTGTGGAAATATTGATGTATAGATTGTTTTGTCGATGCATTTATTACATTTAACCAAAAAAAAAAAAGCATTGGACGATAGAAAATAACATGTTTTGTATTAATACATGGTTATAGATAAATTTTTTCTAATTTTTTGATACTTGATGTAAGTCCTTATAAAAATGTTTTCACCAAACACTAGGAACAACTAATTAGGTAAAAATTTAAAAGACTAAAGAAATCTAAAGGGTTCCAGCCGCAATTGCGGCCCAGCAGTCATGGTCACGTTGACACTGACGACATTAGATTTCACTTGTAAAATAATGATTTCTCTACAAACGAGATTTATTATTTTGTCATTTAAAAAATATTATTTGCAGAGAATTGAAACTTTTTAGTAGGTACCTAGTTTTTATGTTAATTATCTTTTTTAGGTATTATTTAATGCAGTACTGTACTTAGACAATAAAATTTTTAAAATATTGTTTTATTTTAAACTATTATTATATATTATACATACCACGAATCTAATCAAATTTCATGCCATTATACAGTACCTACGAGGCTATGCAGGTATTTACTTTTAAGTTACAAGTTAATAAAAGTTAGGCAGGTTAGATTTAAGATAATATTATAAAATACTATTATAATAATTAATATAATACAATATAATATGTAATTTGTTTTTGACACAAATTAACTACATAAATAAATAAAAATATGACCTAAGATACAAAATATTATCCAAAGAAAAATAATATAATTCCAGGGCATATATATTTAATTATACTCTTCACACTGATTTGTATAAAAAAAACTTTTAGGAAGAAGCAAAAAATGACTATAAGAATTTCACACTTCCACATTCGCCTTGGGACTCGCACTAATCCTTTAATCCTAAACTTATCGATCAATATAATTCCTGATTATCCTCCAAAACGCCAGAAGCAGAAATGGTGTAACATGTTAAACAAATAAATAAAAAACAAAAACATATATAAAATGTCACAAGTGACCAATGGATGGCTTCTTCCACCAAGCTATTTGTGAAGACATGTAGCCTGGCCTAGTTAGTGATAATTTCCAACTAATTAAAGTTAGAATATTGCAAAAAAAAAAAAGGAATATATTAGTAAAGTTATATATTTAAGTTAACAAATAATTTATTATTCATGTATTTATATATTGTATCTAGAAAAATAATTTAAAATTTGAATCATTAAAATGTTTATAATCAGCATATACATAAGTAGATATTTGTATTGTACCTGTAGATTTTGTATATTATAGGAACCTAAAAACACTCATGTGTCATACATCAATTTATAGTTGACAGACCAATTTTAATTGTGGATATATCATGTAATATTTAATAGTGTTAATTAGTGGTGTTCGTGATTTTCTTCTTTTTTTTTAATTGACACAAGTTAACTGTTGAATCCAAACGTTCAATCAGAAATATATGTAAAAGTATGATTCAATAACAAATAAATCCTACAATGATATTGCATACAATATTTTTTTTTTTTTGTGAAATTCTTTAACCACTTTTATGCTATTTGCTATTGTTTTAGTGAATTTACTAAAACTAACTTTTATTTAAATAGAAAAAATTTTTATTATTTATTAAAGAAAAAAAATCACTTCTTGTTAGTATTTCCATTAATTTTACTATAGAAGCAATATATAACACTGCTTACATAAATGTATTTTATAAACATTTTATAAAATCAAAGGTTTTATCAAAACAATAAAACAAAATTAAAACCTTTCATTTATTTAACACATTACAAAAGAAATATAATGCACTATTAGTTAAATAGAAGTTCCTACAATAAATGATAAAAAATAAATGAAAATGGAAAACAGTTTATTATATCAGCCCTTTTTGTCTTTTATTGATTACTTTGTTTCACATAAATTAAATTATTCAATAGGTCAATCACCAACCTTCCAATACCATAAAATACAAAAGTTGAATACCTTTAACAATGTAATATTCTAACAGACTTATAATTTTGTTAAACACTTAATTTTTTAAAATACACGATACTTATAATTTTTTAACAACAGAAATAAAAAATAATAAGAAACTTTTTTAGTAAAATTCATACACAGTATAAAAGTTAAACATTTGAAAGTTGATTTTAATTTATTATATGTATTCAAGTATAAAATATAGAAATAATAAAAATATTTGATTTGATAAAATGTTTTAAATTAAACTTATTAGTTATAACATATACCTAACCTAATTTTAATTAAATTCTTATTTTGATAATTGTAGTTTTAACAAAAAGTAAATTTAAATGACAGTTGTTCACGTATAAGGTAACTTGGCTTTCTGATCCACCAGTGTATACAAGTTGAGCACTGATGATACCATACCAACTACACCTATTGTACCTGGACTTAACCTAATAAATCCTAAATTAGTCAATGGTAACATTAGATCACAGCTATTTTTTACAGTATCGATTAACAAGTCTTTATGACTACGAACAAATTGGACAGCTTCACCAGAAAAGACATCTTTAGGAGCTACTTTTCTATTCAAAGTGTTAAGAATTTTTTTTTTCAGAATTGCTTTAAATAAATTATTTAACTCTACAACATCTCTGACAAGATTCATTACTATAGATAGTAACCAATACTTATTACCTGCTTGACCCCATCTTGATTCATTTATTTGTATAAAGTTATTTTTACTCAACCATAAAAAATGGTCGCAAAACAAATACAAAGAATGAGTTATCTTTGAAAATGTAACACAGAATCTAATGGTTTTATCTGAATGGTTAACAGTCCGCAATGCAGTATGCAATGAATCAACAAAGCGGCCAAATCTCAATACTGTAAAAAAAAAATATATATTTTATAAGTTTTAAATATAGGTACTCAACTAATATCATCAATTTTAATACATTTTTATTTTTAATTCATTTATTATTAATAAATAGTAGTAATAATTAACATACAATTCTATTTATAGAAAATGTTAAAATACAAAATATGTATAGATTGTTTAAAATATGTTGTAGGTATTTATGATTTATTGCATTTGATTTTTTATTACATTTTAATTTGCAATAATAATTAAAATACTCAACCTAGATATACTTATTAATACTGTATAATATTAACATAATTTTATGAAAAATTAAAGGTATAATATAAACTTTTTTAAATTAACGCATATCGGCAAAAGAAATAATCAAGCAAAACAGTATTTACCTTTACGAAAAGTGGCCAAGGACTGTTCGAGTTGTTTGAATTTTTTGATCGATTTAATGTCAAAGTCATTTTTTTCCATGTAATGCCATGTTGTTTTTGAACCATATTGTACAAACCTAAAATAAAAAATCATTAATATCCATTTCAAATATTATAATCTAATACATCATTTCAAAATCAATGTATTAACACAGCAGTCATAATCATCAATTTAATAGAATATAATAAACGGTGTCTGTTAGGTACCAGTTTAAACAATAGATACCTCACATTATTAGTAGCTAACTCATAAGTCACAACAAATTCAAAATTACAATTTATTAGTTTGCGATCATCGTTTCATACACGAAGTCATACTAAGACTAACAACACAAGGTTGAACGCAAACGTTGTTAACCGAAAGGGCCAAAAATAAAAAATTCTGGTATACAATTAACCAACTATTAAAAGTTTTTTTATAATTGCATTTCTAGATAATTTTTTGTCGTCCCTCGCAAGTTCGGATTTTGAGAGGCTTTTCACGGACGCACAAACCGCACATAATATAGATGACGCCTGACGGTAATAATACTAAATCGATTCGAAAAGTACCTCGCTATTCTGTCACGGCCCGCTGTCTTGCTGTTCAGGTCGACGACAAAGTTCATGTTTCACCCGTACATACGCACAAGACTGGTAAGTGAAAATAATAGAAACTGAATCTGGAATGGATATTTAATCGATGGAAAACGTCTTCTAATCAGCAGCGATCCGGTGACGAGAGCGCAAAAACGGACGTTAAAAACAATAAATTGCAGGCAACCATTTTTCCAGGTATATAGTCGCCAAGACGTCAACGCGCATACGGAATTACCTTACAAATTACATTTACATTGAACCATTAGGATAATACACAAATATTGTACCATTATTATCGTCATCAATCCTTTTCTACGATCGTCGGTATTATTTTTATTATTATTATTAATAATAATATTAGTGTATTCCAATTATTCCCCTTTTGGCTTTTAGGAAACGACGGGGATTTACGCGATTATTATAATTATTTTGAGATAACGTCAGAAATCGTTTATCACACGACGATGCGTTGTTTACGTCTTTTCGTACTCTCTTATCGCAATTGGAGTCGTACTCCCTCCCACCCCCCTCTACGTACTATTAAACCGTAAAATGTAAATTACAACAAATTGGTACGCAACTATCAAGGTAGCAAAGTGCATTTATATTAATATTTATACACCACCTTGGGGACTGCCGAGTGCCGACTACACAACACTACTATATTATTGTACATAAGAACATACCTATATCGACTACGTTATTATTATTATTATTATTATTAATATTATTGTTATGTTATTCTAGCCGCCACGATAGAGTTGAGCAACAGCCAACAGGTTGTTTTTTTCGCGTTGCTTGCGTTTGTGCACTTAAAACATTCTTATTTCATATTCCAAATCAAAATGACGATAGACGGAAACAATAATTATCATTGTTGAAAACTAGTTACGATGAGCTTCTCTAGTCAGATATTTCGTTCACCGGAGTACACGAGCTTCAGATGCAACGTGCCTCTCAAGCAAATCATATTGGACGATACTGGCACAAATAAGGTTTCCACGTTTTACTATTACTATTATTTTTCATTATTATTACGACTTCTATACATTATAGCCTTTTTTCGCCGGTGTGTTTTGTTGGGCATCATTGTACCTTTGATATAATTATAATATACAGTAAAACCTCCCTAAAAATAGCGGACATTTCAGCGACTAAGAAAGTAGTATTTAGAAGTCTCAATATAATTAATAATATCTGTCAATATTGTGTTACAAGTAACAAACAACAATGGTGATATATGCATTTAAATATAACCTATAAGTTATATTTGTTGTTTACAATGTTATTATTTGAAATTCAATTGTTGCAGGGATGGAGAGTATACGACACGGGTCCTCGTTCAGTTGAAACCCCTTTGGTGTTCTTACATCCTGTCAGCGGACGAGCCGAAGTCTTTTTTAAACAGTTGCTGACTCTCAGTTCAAAAGGCTATCGAGTCATATCAGTATGTGGTATTATTAATTTTATAACAAATATTAATTGATAAAAATTCTTAAACGGACTATTTGTTTTTTTTCAGGCTGAAAATCCACCTTATTGGAGTGTTACTGAATGGTGTGAGGGATTCATGCAACTATTGGATCATATGGATATTAAACAAGTTCATTTATTTGGTGCTTCATTAGGTAATTAAATAGTTAATAATTTTCCAAATAATAGCCCAATTCATTTTTAACAAATCTTTAATACCTATAAGTTAAATGATTGAAAATGATATTTTATATTCATGTTTAAATCTTTAAACTATGGGTAAAGAACTTTAGCAGTAACCATTATAGTAATTGAAAAATATATGCAATTTTACCGTAATACGAATGACGCCATGACAAAACAATAGTTAATTTTTGATAATTTTAAATAAAACTAAAGCCATTAAAGATATGATTTATGTTTAAATGAAAATACTACATGAAAAATTATTGTCACATCTTATTTCATTATATCATAGCCAATATAGATAGTAATTTGTTGATGTAGCATAATTATATTGTGTCCAGTGTCGATACAATAAATTTACATTATTCATAAATGCTACGCACAGCATAAATTTCAGAAGTGTTGCCATTAATGAATTATAAAAATGTATGTTTGTAAATGCATGATATGTATATTGTATACTTGTTTTTTTAGTTCTTGAATATTATATTTTGTATAAATTTAAAGAGTAGATTATGCAAAGAGACAACACTTAATTGAAAGATGCCACTAACCTACCAAAAATAACTTAGTACAGTGTTATAAAATACAATTAAAAATTATTTTTAAAACACATATTTATTGTTATAGTATAATATGACAGATTATGCTGTAGATGTTTCAAATGTAAAATTAGGTTTGTGTTATGTTTTTGCTCTTTTCTCATAAAACACTGAATAATTACTCTTGCTATAAATTAATATATCTACTAATTAATTTAATTACAATTTCAGCTTAAATAATATTTATAAGATTACATGTTTTGTTTAAAATACACTTTATCAAAATAATCAAATTATTATTAATCACAATTTTATGAGATTCAATAAATATTTGGAATAAAATAAAATAAATTAAAATGTCTTTAATATTATACATTTTATTTAGACAATATCATAATTATTTATTTTAAACTTTGATAGTAATTATGATAGTATACTTGAATTATACTTAATATAATTAAAATGTTTATTGTATGTATTAAAAATTACAATTATTGCTTGCATACATTTTTACATCTTAATTTGTACAAAACATTAACAATTGTATACTAATTAAGTGTATTATTGTATAGTAAGTCAGTTGTACAAAACTATTTTAAGAGAATAAAAATATAAAATCAATCTGTTGTTTTTATCTATTAAATAAATTTGAAATTACTTTTTTTGAACCCACCAAAAATCTATAATGAAAATAATCAATCACTTTTTTATACTTAAAGATTATTATTTAATGTTTACATTTCTTACCTCATCCAAAAAATAAGAAATTTCCTGGAGTCTATGCCTTTTTTATGAGATTTCATTTTTAAACCTTCTATAATTATTTCTTATTTATGTGTCTCCAAATAAAAGTTGCATCACAAATTACGAGTTTATACGCCATTGAACATATAGTTACCAATTTTGTGTAGGTGCCTGTTTTTTAATATGTACATAACAGCAGCTTAGATAAGCATAGAAACTGTTTGCTATTGTAAACAAGATTAAATGATGCATAAAAGTAGAAGCGGACTGGGAAGGGTCTAGTCCACTATTCCAAGTTCATTAGCAAGGCCTATTCATGTAGTAATTAGGGTACTAAGCCGCCCCCAATATTTTTTTTACTCTAATTGAACTCGTGGGCCTTAATATAATATGTACAGTATGTACAATGTATCTACATATAAGTTTTATATGGGTGGGTGTGATGGGGTTGATCAGGATAGTCTGCAAGTGATATTTCATATTGTTTAATTATAAGTAAGTAATGTATTGTTGGATACATTTATGATAATTTCATGTTGACATTCCAATCGAAACAGATGAAGTTATCAAATGTTTTTTTTTATCATAATTCATGAATCATAATATGTATCACAAGTATAGTCTTATAGTTCATTTAAATTTTTGGATTTATTAGTAGATGCATGACATAAAATCCCAGAAGAGACGATGACGATTCTAGAAACAAAATATTTTTAATTATTTTGATGTCCATATTAATAATTTATATTTATGTATTATATGCTGTCTATGATAATTTATAATGGGTAACATCTGTCTTATATAACATTATACAAAATAAAAGTATAAGTTCCAATTTATATAAAAATATTATAGATATCTTTACTAGCAGCCCAAAACTTATAAAATAATATCGGCCTACTGTGTTATAGGATAGAGGCATACCGGGCCAGTTCGCTATTGCTTAAAAGTATAAATTTATGCAAATAAACAAGTAGACACTTTATAGTTTGCCATTTAGATAAATTATGTATTTTCAGTAATTTTATATTCTTGCTTAGGTGGATTTTTGGCTCAAAAATTTGTTGAGTTTTCTACAATTGTACATCAACCTAGAGTTGTATCACTATTTTTATGCAACTCTTTTACTGATACATCAATATTCAAATATAAAGATGCTGCCGTTTTGTAAGTTAAATTTTAAAACAAACATTATTTGTTATTACTTGTATGTAAAAAGTATATGTCCTTAAACTTATCTTTGTTTGTCTTAAACTGAATATATTGTATGTATTTTTAAAAAAATGATAATTTACTAAATAAAGGTTTTTATTAGTTATTACTTAACTTAGTTTTAAAAAATTATTTCAGTTTACTTTACAGTTAGGTTTTAAATGTTGATAACATTATTTCTTTTAAGATCATTGTTATATTATTATTGATAAATTTTAATGTTTCAATTTTTAAATGTTCTAGGTTCTGGATTTTACCAGCAATGGTGCTCAGGAAAATGGTATTATCAAATTTTTCATCGAGGGAAGCATTTTATGATACACGCATAATGGATTCAATAGATTTTATGGTCGAACTAGTAATTAGCTTACAATATTCTACCTTTTATCTATTCAGGGTATCCCATGAAAATTTACCAATTCTGATATCTCTTGAAATTATGAATACATCAAAATTCTGTTCTTTTTATAAGAAGACTCGTAGAAATAAGAACTGCAAATATTTCATATTTTAGTTTAATTTAATGTTTGGTTAAAAAAGTTTTTTAAAAAAATGAAGATATCCACTTTATTGAATTTTTTTTTTAGGAAAATGATCATTTTAACATTTTATTTTCATTAACATAATGATTTTTAATAGTTTTTTAATGATAATTTGTAGAATAGCAATAATTAATGATTAAATAAGTCTTATCAAAAAATGAGACAAGATAATATCAATACATTAAATTATGGACTAAAGTATTAAATAATACGGAATTTACATCAAAACTAAAATTTTTTTTAAAAGTCATGAAACTAATGAAAATAAAATTTCAAAAAAATTAATTCTACAAAATCGCTATCTTTAATTTTTTTTTTTTTTTTTTGAAATAAAATAAAAAAATTATTTTTTCAACTTTTTTATCAGAATATTAAATTAAGTTAAAATATGAAATATTTGTAGTCATTTTTTCCTGCGAGTCGTATAAAATAAAAATAAGATATCTTCATTATTTTAAAAGATATTGCAATGGGTAAATCCTTATGGAACTCCCTGTATAGAACAAAATAATATTATAAAAAATAATAATTATGCTTTCACCATATAGATTGAATCACTATCACAGGGTGATCTAGCATCACGTTTGACCATAAATTGTTTGAATAGCCGCGTTAATACATCATTGATGAGAGGTTTAAAAAGTGTCACCCTTATGGATGTATTTGATGACTACGCCTTAGGTTCGCCCATTAAGGAAAATATTTACCAGGAATATCCTGATGCTAAACTGGCTCAACTCAAATCTGGTGGTAATTTTCCATACCTAAGTCGCAGTGATGAAGTTAATTTACACTTGCAGGTAAATATACATTGCCGATGTTATTTCCAAAGTCATATGTCATATTATATTCTAATTACTTATTTTAGATACATTTGAGAAAATATGATGGTACTCCTTTTAGTGCAAGTGATAACATTCCCAATACACAGTAATTTGAATAGTGTATCACCAAAAACTGCTCAATATTTATACATTATTACTGACCAACTTGCAAAATTAAAGTGTGCTGTGAAACAGTTTGGCCGATTCATAAATACATAATATAATTGCATTTAGTAACAGAAAGAATTTAAATTTTATCTTTGTTATATTTTTTTTACATTCAAAACCTGTTTAAAACTACCCAAATACTAATTATTGCATTAAAATTATGTATGAAATGTGTGCTTACAAAAACCAAAAAGTATATTTTACAGCTTTGGTGCTTACCATCTTTTAGATGATTATATTATACTAAAATTATTCGCAGTAGGGATACATTATTCAAACTTTTAATTCATAAACAGCATTTTTAAGTGCATTAATGTTTTATGTTGTCTTGATTAAAATACATGACATAATTATATTTATTAATGTGTACACTTATATACATATTTTTTTATGCAGAGATATTATTTTTATTTTAAACTTAATTTAATATAGTTTTTTAATTTTTTTTTTTTATTTAATACATATTTTATAATTTTTTTCTTGATTTAAAGTTAAAATTTTAAACCAATTGAATACTCGTTCATACTCCAAGTATATGTGGTGATATATTTTATACTTAATATTTTTGCTATTTATATAATAATTTACTGTGAATATAAATCTTGTACCGTTATTATTTTGATACAATATAGGCAATTTATTTTTAAATGAGTGTTTTATGTATTTATATTATTATTATTTTAATTAGGTTCCTTAGATGTATTTTAAAGATGAGTCTAAAGAAAAAAAATCTTCAGTGTCATTTAGCTAATTTTAATAATGATTGAAACCCTATTGATTTCTAAAAACATTTTATTTGTGTCAAAAATTCAAAATAATCTTTTTCTTTACATATTAAGTTGATAATTCCTAGTTCTTGTAAAACATAGACATTCAACAATTTAAATTATACATTAAAGTAATTATATCTATATATTATTTGCTTTCCTGTGATCAATAAGGATGTACCAGGAAATACAAATGTGTTTGTTATTACTCGGGAATCAGTCGACTACAATATTTTATCAAAATGATACACGTATGTGTGCAGTCTAAGCATCAACAATGTATGAAAAATTAAAAATAACATTAAAACACCACAAGTACAATATAATCAATATTTATATAAGGTAGGTAGGTACGTTATATTGTTTAGTCCATAGGCAACAATTGAAATTAATTCACGAAAAAAAAAAAAAAAATCGCTATATTTACATTCAAGCAACTGTAATAGTATTTTAAAATATTGGTAAACGGTATACGCCTACCATTTACATTCGTCTTTGATAGAATACTGCGGATGTCCGATGACGAGCATACCTATTCCTACCCAACAGATATCCCCTTGAAATTCTCGTTATCACATCGAAGGTGTTAATATATCCGTACAACCATTTCCATTAGGTCGTCGAAGTATCGTTAAACCCACAGCAGGCTCCAATATACTGCGTTGAATAAAATGAACGATGCTGGGAACACAATTCTACTCTTCTCGTCGATCCAAATCGAAATCTGTTGGGCCGTAGTCGTTAGGCCACCGTGCAATTGACGTGCCGATTCTTCGGATACCTTGAATTTCACTTTGCCCATCGCTTTCATTTCCATTGTGTAGGGCAGTTCTGCGTTCAGTTCTGTGGTACCCTTAGAACAATTACCGGCCGTTGTTTAAACATTATAATATAATATTATTATATTAGGTAGATACCGTAGACTGTATAGTGTATAGACAAAAAGGGAGGTTACTTCACAAGCGCTTCAAGCTTATTTACAATTTATTAATATTGAGAGTAGCTTTGTTGTGAGACATTTATAAAATTGTATGCAGCTATTGTGTACTTGCGTCATAAAGGAAGGGCAAAACAGAACGTATTTATGTATTCTACGCCACAGGTAAGAAAAAAACGCCCCTCCTCCATAACGTTGTAAAAATTTCTTTAACAATATTATGTTTGTGAAAAAAAAAATACATTACGTTGAAACCAAAGCATTCTTCGCTGTACTCTAAATCTAAAAACATAATATTAGGTATACATACACTGATCTCACTAGTGTAATACATTTATTATAATGTAATAATTAAATTTGAATACGTTCAAATTAAAAATGTGTACGCCGAGCTTTTTCATCGAAAAATGTGTCAACTATATCATCGTAATTTAATTTCTTTGTTAAATCTGACTGATTAAAACAGCTAAATAATTCAGCCTTTCATCAATAGTCCTTGATCTCAAATAAGACTTAACCCTTTTTAAGACAAAAAATATCTCTCTGCAGAACATTTAGAAATAGAGCATGTTTATAAACGCAATTTCTACATATAGATACAAATTTTGATAATTATTTTTTATGATCAAAGAATACATTAATTTAAGTACAACGTTAGGCAACTCATCACTTGGTATTATTAATAATAATAATAACCACGCAGTAATAATTTTATTATTTGTATTATTATTATCAGTCTTCAAAATGTACAGCACCTAAAATTTTTGCGCCCCCTCGTACCCCCCTCCCTAAAGACAGCTCTGTGGCAAAGTAGGTAGAGTATTCTGTTTTATAACTACTCCAAAATATCTATTGAGGTCAATTCCTATGAATTATCGAACTATAAAATGTCTTTGAATATAATATAAAGTTTTGAAGTAGGTACTTATATACTTAAAATACAAATTACAAATTGAAACATTTTTATTTTTATCAACGTGTGACTACCGTCAATACACAAAAAAAAAATAATAAATCAAATTAAACACACGTCATTATGGTAAGGCTAATAAATTCGTCGTTTTAATCAGAATCTAAAAGACAAGACTTATATAATATTTATCCATCTTTATACCTATTATTAGTCATCTGCAGTCATCAAACATTAGGCGTCGAGATAAAATCTTTAAATACCTAGATGAAACTGCTTTTTATTTCTTAATGGACTTAATGGGATAATTGGTTTTATGTATTATATTACTTATTTATACATTATAATACCTATACCTAAATAATACGCCATTGGCCCTATATACTGTCAATAGTAGAGCCTTTTTTTTCCTGTGGCATCATAACTGAGATGGTGTTACTTCCACCGACCCGAGTAGTACCTACGTATTTAATGCATAAACGACAAGCATTGATTATATATTTTTCGAAAGTTTTATTCGTTCAATCAAAGACATGAAACATGCATAGTGTACTATGGGCGTCACTAAGGGGTATCCGAGGGAGAGGGGGTACTTATTCTGCCTCATATATTTTTTTGTGGTAGCAAAGGTATCGTTTTGCTACCCCCAAAATAAATTACAAGTATATTCGATATTTATTATTCAACAAATTGTTTGTTGAAATGTACATATATCTACTATATTCTAGGACCAGGGGGTACAAAATAATATATTCTGTGACCGTGTTAATTATTTTTTGATTTAATGATACAAATTTTTTTCAAATAAACAAAAAGCAATTTTTTGTAAATAATTTTTATTTTTGCTACCCCAGAATTTTGACTTTAGTGATGCCCCCGATACTTACCTATATAACAGTTGGAAAATAGTAAATCTCGTTAGACGCGCGCCACGGGGAAATATGCCTAGCTATTAATATGGAATAATCTCTTATATAATCAAATATCATCTCAGTTTTCGACTGCGTTGTAAATGAGCACAAGATAATTAAGAGGCGAATTTCCTTATAAATAGTCGTAAAATTCGGTTTTTGATTTTCAGTTATGAAATTTAAAATTTAAAAAGTTGTGCACAAATTACCCATACTAATAATATGTTTATAAGTCGACTGTATTAAAAATAAATTGTGTTTTATTTTAAAAAACATAATTATTTTCATTGGATATAACCAATTGAGTTGAAACATTTTCTGTCTTAATAGTATAGATATATGATATATAATATTTTACAACTATTACCATTTACATTTCAACGCCTATACATTTATGCTACAATACTAAAAACTAAATGAACTTTTCAAAAAAAAGATAGCTAAGAAGAAAAAATGTTGTTTAAATAAGCGAAACCTTAAAAGCTAGTGTAAAAATAAAAATAATACTATAGTATTACACACGCCTAGGTTAGGTTTTTGGCCTAAGGGCCAAGGACTAAGATATTGTAGACGTAACCATAGCGCAACATGACAGGTCGCGTCCTAAGGTACGTTAGTAGGATATGGGTGTATTGTCGTCACTAAATAAACGTCGTGTACTTGAGTAATATACTAATGTGTAAACATTCGTATACAAATTAATGCGTGGTCTTTAATCTTTATAGTAACTGAAATACTGGCACAGTCAAACCCATAATTTTACTATAATGATCATATAATATATTATGTATGTACATTTTCGGTACATATTACAAACGTACAGTGTTGGGCTTGGCCAGTAATCAGTTACTGGGTCACATATGTATAAATGTTACGTAACCAAATTACTTTTGTGCATATTTATTTAAAGTTTGAACAAATCCATTGGATTTATAACATTTTGAAACCATTGTTCTATTCATTTATAGTTGTAACTCTAACTGTAACTTGTAACCCGAAGTTGCAGCTAATCAAGACAACTTTACAATATGCATATGCTACTTAAAAATTAAAATGTTCTATATTTATATTTATATCTACTAACGAATAAGTAATGGCATCGGTAATTCAGAAATTGACGTTTTCAAATTATTGCATAATATTTTGCATAATAATAAATATGTATCATTTACACAGAACTTTTGTAAAATACTAAAATGTAAAATATAGATACGAATTATTATAACTTCGAGAGTATAATTTAATATTTAAAAGAAATATGTAGAAGAGTTTTAAGTTATTTTGTTTTATAAAATTAATAAATATTTTTTTAATATACGATTACTGTTATTTTGATGTTGTTTTAAAACTATCCTTGAACTTAGACACGTTTTTCCTGCACACTTCGGTTACAAACAAATCGTACAAAATATATACAACGTTGTCTACGTCAACGGTATGACTATACAGAGTGATTCATCAAGCATACTCATCGCCATTCTTTCTTTTAATAATGAACTTATTCAAGTTTTGATTTTTGGAATTTTTAAATACATTTAAAGACCGTATTTTCAAATTGTTGAGTTTTTTTTATTACTTATAGAGTTTCTTGTAGCGATACAAACATTTGTTTTTTAAATGAGAATTCCCCTTTTTATTGTAAATTATTAAGTGGATACATTTTTGAAATTTGGATGTACTAATTCAAAGTTTAATCGAATAGGTAGTTTTTTAGTTGTTCAAATGTTTATACCAAGGATAATTATCCTTAAAAACAGGTTTTACGTTGGTAAATATGTAATATTGTATCCAATATTTATTACACTTGAACTAGTCTTACAAATTATAAATGCTGATAGATTAATATTAATTGCTAAAATATTCAAATCGATATAGCACACAATCAATTGAAAATATGGACTTTAAGGAGATACATTAAAAAAATTCCGAAAACTAAATTTTAAATAACTACATTATTGCAGAAAAAATAGTGTGAGCTGGCCCGGATTGGGCAGGCTAGCTACCAAGAAAATCTCGGTGGGCCGCTCAAAATATAGGCAGGTTTTGAGTGATGATTTTTCTTGTATATGGTAATGAAAAATTAGTATACAAACATTAGTATAGAAAATATAATTGAATCGAATTATTAATTCATACTTTAGTTGTAACTTGTAGCTGTAATCCAAACGTCGGGAATCCGAAAATTCGATGGGTCGAATACCTATTGCCTATCCGGTGCTGAGTGACCATACTTGGTAAATCTCCTTATATATATATATATATCAATACACATTACGTGTTTACCTCTAAGGCTCTACCTATAGAAAGGCGTGTCATGCGTAATACATTGTCTATATGAGTACGGTGCAGCTGCAATCTCGCTGAATGGTAAAGTAATCAAAGGTTCCGCTTGCGTATTTATAAAAAAAACTTGTGTCACAACCCATCTGGAAATCTTTTTGGCATCGCATATTATATAACAATAATGTGGGTATACAAACATAGGCCACGTGGTGACGACAACAATAAAGGATAACTCGACGCGACCTACCTATTATACCGACTATACCCATAGGGCAGACTATATTTTACATAGAAGAAAATGTCTTTGTGCTAAAGGTATATAATAATTTATATTATTCTTTGGTAGGTTTATACTTTACATTGTTCTGTAGCCTTATTCCGTCGAAAAATAAACTACCGGATGCGATGGTTTGTCGTGGCCGGTCGTTATTGACTATCCCCTTGGACATTTTGCTCGCTTTGATCGATGACTTGAACATTTGCTTGTTGGATTTGCTTTTCAACTTGACAGGATGACAACTAAAAAAATAACGAATGCATATCTTCTCGTAGTTAATAAATAATAATAATGTATTAATATATTAAGCACCAAAATATTACAGGTATTGCACAAAATAACTAATAATCTGGTGTAGTAACTGCCCACTGTGCTGTACATCCTACATCTTTAATACAACTATGAACTAACTTATCTAAAGATTCGATATAGTTGGTACGTGCGTAGATATACGTAAAAGTATGTATAAATATGTGCGCACGGAGGATTTTGGGTAGCTATAATAGCCAATATTATAGCTAGGCGTCCTTTGCGGGGTCCTTTTCGGAGGTATTATTCACAATGACTTTACTAAATTTTTACCATACTTATAGAAGACGTTGTATGTATGCTGTAGCATTTTTATTCTTGTAATAACTTAAAAAATTCAAATTATTCTTTCATATAGATTCGCTATTTTTCATCTGTCTATTAAAATTTATTAAGTATTTATGTCAAAAAAATAAAATTTCTACAACACAAATAAAGGTTTTAAAATACTTTTAAATTATAACTTATTCACTAGCGAAATTTGGTTTTCATAAATTAAAATACTCTTAATTTAATATGTAGGTTGTCATAAAAATAGTAAAAAACCTAAAAAATGATAAACTCGATAAAAAAAATTGTAGAAATTAATTGTTTTCTTAAAATGTTGTTTTATAAAGACTTAAAATCATATAAAGAAATATTTTCAAAAACGATAATTATTATAGTGAGTGTTTTATGTTAAATTAATCAATTAGTATTAGATCAAATGATGCCGTATTTACGAAAACGCTATCTGTGAAAACCTATTAGGTAATAAGAACTCATTCATTAAAAGAAGAAATTCGATCATGACTTCACTTTTTTATATATAACAGTGTATAAACTATACAGTATATTGATATTTATTTTATATTTTATCTGAATTTCGTGATATGTACAATGTACCTACACTGCAATATACGTGTAAAGATGTAAAATACTAAGTATTGATCTTTCCATTATATGACGCAGTTTTCGTGTTTCGAAGTTAACCACGCGGATTGTTGGTAGCGTCACGGCCTCCACAATTATGTGCCTCAACCCTCTTTGTTGCCCTATCATTATAATTATAGGCCCGAACATTTTCAATTTTAGTCACACCCAGAGTGGGATGTCACAGTAAAACTAAAAATAATTTGCATTTGAGTTCGACGTGAGCGATTGGTGCAGTGGCTGCGACGAACGTATAGCAATTGCAGTCCGCTTTCGAAGACATTACCTAGTGGTTGGTTACCCATACAATTTTTTTCATATTTTGCATTTTGAAAACAAGATTTTCCAACAAGAGATTTTGCTTGTGGTCGATATGACTTACACTGTGTGGCTATTCATAAAAGTCAGAGGATATTTTCGATTAGTGAAGCACACCAAATACTTTAAAAATATCCATTTAAAAAAAAAAATAGAATTTTATCACTTATACATGCATGGTAAAGTATTTTGTTTCTAGAAGTATTCTCTTGACACCGACCCTCCCTCCCCTTCATGGCCTAGCCCAAATTACGTTACTAATCACACTGATTTTCTCATATAAAAGTCTAAACCATGAACTCCCTTGAAAATATTGGCGTCTCCTGTAAAAAAGTTTGCACTCGGTACACAGATATATCTGATATTATATACTCACCCGTATCGCCATATTGTATTGACAAAGGCGAATTCGGCCAACGAGAGGAATATGAACGCGGTGCACACGATAAACCACAAATCGTTTGATCTAATATATGACACATTAGGTAACTTGGAGCCCGTGTCGACACCCAGCTGGAAGTATGTGAGCATCGTGCTTGTACCTGCAATATTAACCATAGTTTTGTGGATACACAAGATGCATAATTATTATATTTTTATATATTATACCCAATAATAAAACACTAAAACATTTAGTGGCGCACATGACAATTGTATAATAGGAGGGAGGGGAGGTTATAAAAATAATTTTTTCATTTTAAGTGCATTCAGATTGATTATTATGAACAAAATATGTCAAATGAACAATCTGAACATCAAATAATACACAAATAACTGTCTAGATCTAATAGCTTAATAATTGTTTATAAATCTATAAAATACAAACATCGATGGTCGACCAATTCACGGTCATCATTTTACCACTATAGTATTTATTTAGTGCATTAGTACGCCCATTATCTACAATAAAAATGCGTTGTTTTTTTCGTGAACGGAATTTAATTTCAGTTATCATAATATTTATCATACCTACTTGGCATATAACCCGAAACCTAACCCACACGGAGCATAATTGCCACACTAACGGTATCTCTGTATTGTTTACCGGCACTGACTGCGTTGTTGTAAACTTGTAACGCAGCAGTGTATGTGAATACATGTAAGTTTGTTTTTGTCTTGGTTGCATCCGAATTGCATGCCACGTACAAGTTTATTTATCATGTACTTACGTGCATGACTTAATTTTTTTTTTTTTATTTTTCTAATTTTTTAAAAAACGCAAATCTATATAAGAAACGTTCTATGATATTATGGTTATTACAACTAATTTGTTTTTAGATTGAAATATTTTTATATCTTTTTTTTGTATTATTATTATATTAAAAACATGTAACAAATAGTATTTAAGAAATAGCTAAAATTATGAATAAATAGGGATAAACTTTATGTATTTTTTATGAATAAATAAAAATGTTGAGTGATTTATTTTTCGTTTTTTTAAAAATTAGAAAAGTCCGGCAAAAAAGGTCAGAAAGTTGGTGTACCACTTTGCTGTACAGTAGATATCAAGTGGGCCAAAGTAATGAAAAATTAGAAAAGTTAAAAAAAAATTTAAGTCATGCACATAGTACATAAGACGTGGCATGCAATTCGGACAGACCCCTGCAAGAGGTGGTATACAATTCAGACATTCCAATTTGTTTATTTTTTGGCATATAATTCAAATGCACTGTTTGTCTTTGATACCATTAAAAGAACACAAATACGTACTATCGCCCATTTAGGCCCATTTAGATAGGTACTATTTACCATTTTAAACATTGATCATTTTTATTTTTAATATAGTGAAAGCAAACCAACGGCATTAAGTTAAACACTCCTCCCCGTGTACGCCCATAAAATACATCCTTGAAAGTATGTGCATTGCTACACGACCCCCTCCCAAAAAAAAAAAAATGTCAATAGCCCCCAAACCTTGCCTATTTTTTTTTTTTTAGGTGTTTATTTCAACAAAATTTGCTTCATTTAGTAGCTAGGGTGAAGCCCTCTCTCAAATCTCAAACGCTATTTGCGCCTACGACGATCACCGTTCAAATTCAATTTGTGAAATCTTTTTTTGTTGAAACGTACCGATTGCGACACGCGCAGGTGTCGCATCGGGTGCCATCCAAAATGACACCCACGAAATTGTCACCAACAATATACCAGGCACATAATAGTCCATGATATAGAACCCATACTCTCTGGCTAGTAGGAACGTTAACGTCAACGATGTATAACGGTAAGCTGTAACACGAGACAAGTTTACTTGGTTAAGTGGTTAACTTATATAATATATTATATTATAGTTACTATACATACATAAATACATTATATACGTACAGGAATTAAGGCTTTATAATACACACGATATACAATCTGCTACATAACAGTTAAGTGAAAATTCAGTTTAAATGTAGTATGGTTCTGGCCGATTAAAATATACTTGTTACCAGTTTTATGACTGAGCGTCGATACTTGAATATGATTTTTTATAAAATGTAGAAATTTAAATCCTGTCTACCGTATATTTTTTATATGGGGTCTCATAACAAGTATTTATAATCTGAAAATTTTGTAATAAAATACACGTAACAAATAAAAACGGGTGGATCGTATTCATGTATAATGTTATAAGTTAGGTATAGGGCCGTATTTAGAATTTAGCACCCCGGGGCACTTATAAATTCCGCCTCTCTTTTAGGCATAGACAGGGAGGGGGATGTCAATGTGTTTTCGATCAAATATTCTTATTGTTTCACTAAAATCTAATTTATTTGTTATCTATTATTAGTAGGCTATTAATGATTCAACATCAAGAACTGTCAAGATGTCAAGTCTAACCTAACTATGCGCTGCATTCTGCATATTGTGTAAAAGCATGTAATATCACATTTTCGTAATCAGTTAATCAAGCAATCGTAAAAAAAGGGGGAAAAAATATTACATTATTAGAATTATTACAAGTTAGCTGAACACAAAATAGAAATTCAGAAATATTTACCACACTCAAAATTCTACTAGTAAGGGGAGGGCAATTGCCTCCTTTAATACGGGCTTGGTTAGGAATAACAAAATAATATATTTTTTTAGAACTTTCAGGTTAATTTTACAAGAATTAATTTTTCTAGAAATTTATATGTATAGTTCTTGAGTTTGAACCGGCATCGGTACTTGACAACACCGTTCACCGAATCCTATATAACATTACAATATACATTGTGCATATCTAATACAGATGTATATTATATGAATGTAGGTATCTATGCATTTATAGCCATACGGGTACTTACTAGAAGTCGGGTCCAGAGAAATTGGTTCGACGTAGTGTTCGGAGCTGTGCGGTATTATTTTTAGCAATTTGTATTCCGTCAAGTAAGGCACCCACGAGTTATCATTCAGGGCTGCGGTGACCGGCGATTCAACTTCCCATTCAAGCACCAATTGTGTGGTGTCGTACCTCCCTACAACCAAGTCCATCACAGTCGGTTTATATTTGATATATTTTGTACAACGCACTCATGCGCCACATATAGAGTATAATAATTAATAAGACTGAGCATTAACGAGTTAAATTAGCTATAAAAATTAGAAGTTAAGTCAACTTAATAATACACTATTTGAATTTCATTAATTTAACTTATTTAACATTGTGAATTTATACAAGTAATGCGGCATTTTTTTAACTGCCCTAGTTAAATTAATCTTCAATATTTATTACTAAAGAAATATTTTTATGATTGTCACTCCTGGGATTGTGATAGGTACTATATAGGCTAATATTACGACAAATGTTTAGAAGAGATAAATTAATAATATGATATTAAGCATAAGATGTATTTTGTAAAAGCATTCGTATTTAAGTTAGAAAATTAACATTTACTTAACGCAATATAGTCAAAAGTAGAAAATAATAATAAAAAAAAACAAAATGTAACGGTAGCCGTAAAGATGGTGCTAGACTGCTAGACCGCATTTTATATTTGTACAGGCAAATTTTTTGACAAATTACTTTAGGCGTGAATAAGAGGGGGGTTAGCACCTTTAACTCTAATAATAATATTATGTATGTACGACATACGCATATTAAAATATAACAGGCTACACGTGGCGTTATGCCCTTACAGGTTTCCATGATCAAGTGACACTGTTGGCGGTCGAACGGGAATCTGCCTAGCTTCACCCAACAGAACACGGATGTCTTTAACCTATAACACGGCAAGGGTAAACCACGGATACCGAATGCACGTGGTCAACAATTAAAAACGTAATAATACAAATTGTTAGTAACGATAAATTATCAAGAACCTAGCTTTAGCTTCCGCACCTGACCGATAACATCACAGTGCCGTCTGGTAACACGGTGACCATCAGATCTTCGGTCATGTCATCCACCGTCAGTGAGTGTTTCTCGTTGGCAATGTACACGTTCGGTATCCATATCCGCTCCAACACTCCCTTTTGGCATACTACTTCGGAAGAGTCCATCGGTGCTAAATTGTCAAATGCCAGTCGAACGTCTCTCCACCGGAATTGTAACAGTATACGCACTTTGAAGTCCTAATAATCCAATTTAAAGCATACACATGTCTATTTATTATAATTATTATTATTATTTGTATATCAAATGATCAATGTTGTAAATAATCATTTTTGTCGTATGTTTTTTGGCATAAATTACAAAACCAAATAAAACTAGTAGCTACCAACTTGTTTTGAAACAAATAAGAACCTATAGATATATTATATACACTATATAATTACAATAATAAAATAAAATCTATATAATACACAAGGAGCGGGAATTTTAGTCTATAACATTAATATATACAGTTAGAAATCTATAGTTGATTCTACACGCATTGATATCAATGTTATCCACAATTGTGTGTTGATTTTGAGTTGGGCGGAGGTTGGTGTTAATTTCACATTAAGCTTTTTTTTTTTTTTAATTAAAAGAATAATTACAAGCTATACATAATTTTGTACAATAAATAATTTTGTTGAGTGAAATAACGATGAATATAACAGAGGGGGAAGGTACTGAGTAGTACTACCCAACAGGTCAAGCAAGCAAATCTCTAAGCCAAGAGCGTTTCAATCTTCTTTGAGGATTGTCAGGGATTGCACAGGAAGACAGTCTTTTTATTAATGGGTTAGTGTGATGGGTTAGTTTTGAGTGAAATGAGAGGAAGCGGGATTTAGTCAGATGTGAAAGTGTAGGTACTTTTAGATCGTTGTGAATATTGGCAATTTTTATGTACAATGGGGCGGATACGATTTGACGGAGGCATGTGGACTGGAAGGCTTGTAGAGCACGCAGGTTTAAGGGTTTAACTGAGCCTCATATCTGGATACCGTATGCCCACATTGGTCTAATAATAGCTTTATAAATTAACAGTTTATTGCTGATGCTTAATTTAGAGCGGAGAAGTGGGCGGAGCAGGTGAAGTCTAGAGTTTACGGAAATCACATTAAGCTATAGTTAAAATAATGACTACTCGTTGCTATGGTAAGACTTATAATGATTAGTGGTTAATATAACATCAGTTGATTTTAAGATAACCATAGTAGATAGTGTTTATATCCTAACGAATAAAGTTATATACATATTATGTTTACTATTTACTACTGTACTTATATTCAATATAACATTACAGCAGTTTTAAATTAACTAATATTATTTTTAAATCTACATGTTAATGTTAAAAAAACAAAAAAGTAAAAAATACAGTTGTCTCCACAAATTTATTCGGCCGTCGGAAGGAATTAAACACCCTGGAACCTTGCGGTATCCTACTTACTTAACGCCTAAATCCTATCGACTATCACCTATTTCATTTTATGATTATTATTTAAATGGTTATAATATATAATTGTTGATGATAATCACTGAGTTATCATTCATTATTGACTTGATTTGACAATAACTTTTGAGTTTATAAATCAGATTAGACTGCAGTGAATGTGGCCGAATATAAGGTCTATGGATTTATCATATTATGATATTAATATCTATTATCTATGAAAAATTTAAATTGTCGCCATTCGTCAGAGAAGTATTAGTATATCTATCTATGGACAGAGACGATTTACAATTGTAATTATTTTAACGACAAAAAAAAGTATAATATAGACCATAGTTAGTACTTATGTAACATGTAAACCTTTATTTCGTTACATTTGGGTTATTTTCATAAAATATCTAAATACTTATTCAAGTCGGAGCGAGATAAATAAATAACCTAGGTATTCCATCGGCGGCTGTGTACTGCCTGTTTACACTGTAAATATGACACAACTAGATTTCACCTAAGTCAATGCTTACGTAAGTTTATTTTCGTATTCTTTTAGAGCTAAAATTGACTTTTTAGTCTTAAAATAAATATTTATTACCACGGACAATCTGCTAACCGGGTGACGCATATTTTATTTCTAAACGCAAAATGTACAAAATACGAGAGCCCGAAAAGCTACGCCGTCTTTGTTTTACCACATCGCGCCCAAGTCGTAGAATAATAATATATTTATATATACCTTTATAAATCATATTATACATACACACGAGCGTTCTTATGTCCCGTGAAATTCAACAATTATTATTATTTTTTTTATAAACATTTTATTTATAGGTGTATAATTATATTCTAAACATCTAAACCAAACGCTTCCTTTCCACCACAAACAACTCAAAGTCCGGGGTTTAGTTCTGCAGGGCGGGTCTTCGTATCATTAGATTACAATATGAAAAAGTATTAAGGGCAACTATATACACCATGTTAATCAATAATCAATATATTAAATGAAAAAAAAAAAATTTTAATAATAATTCATAGTATTATAATTTAAAATAATAAACTATTTTGCATATTTTCATATCACATTTCGATGAAAAAAATATGTGAACACAAACATGCTTGATAATAAAATTCGGCTATTTTATCCGACTTTAGCATAAAATCCAAATCAGTTATCTATAGTTGTATTAGATATCTGTGGATTTATCGTATTGACGAAAAAAATATAATATCTATCATCTATGTCAATTGACAATTGTTGCAGGAGACGTAGACGTATAACCCATTTAAAAATTTCAACCAACAAAAAAAAAATAATTGCGTTCTGTTCGGTTTTATTTTATATAAATCACAATATCACAATATGTCGTTTCGTCGCGCCCAAGTCGTAATATATTTCAATAAATAGAGTTATACATACACGCACGTGGGGTTTCTTATGTCTCACAAAAAACAACAATTAATATTTTTGAGCGTAGAAATATTTAAAAAAAAATTTCAATCGATCAACATTGAACATTCCTGTTATAATTTTATTTTAAATTCAATATTTTTAAAAGTTAATCATATATTTTTATTATTAGTTATCTTATACAATGTGTCCCGGGGCGAAGTGACCGGCCACCGTCATATGAAAGTATACCTAAAATGACGAAGAAATAACCTTTAAAGTGGGGGTCTAACTCTTTTTTTTTTTGAGTTATGGGCAATTTAAATTTTTTTAAACCAAACCAAAACTACCACGGATTTTTTTATGTTACTCCGAAACTTTTCAACATTTTAACACAATTTTTTTTTTTATTTTAAAGCTATTTAATTGTCCTTTCAACTAACATACGCAATTAAACCGAACTTATGTAAATTATTATTATTAAATTGAAAAAAGTAATTTTTTTTTATCAAAAGTTGGAATTTTTAAAATTAAATCTCGTATTACTCAAAATAATTCAATATTTACTATGGGTTATTTTGGATGTGTATTATTCTACAGAATAATACTTAGAATACCTTATAAGTTTGGTTTTCATATCTTTCATAATCGCAGAGTTATACGCAGCTAAACATTACAGGTCTTTTGTGATTTTAATTATTGGAAATTTATAATTTTACTAAACATCAAGTCTAACTTAGGCATAAACTTACTAGAGGTGATATAAATAATGTAATAAGTCAATGTTTTTTTTTAATAAAATGAAAATAAAGTAGTTTAATAATAATAATAATTAAATAACAAGGAAATAAATGTTATGTTTATACTTTATTTGATTAATTGATACGATTTTCAAAGTGTTCCCCGCCTGATTGCAAACAAGCTTGAGCTCTAAATGAAACACTTTGTGTAGTCCTTTGTATTTCAGCATGATTTATCATTTATTTTTATCATCATTTTAGGTATACTTTCATATGACGGCGGCCGGTCACTTCGCCCCGGGCCACATTGTATATACGGCAGTAGGTTAAATATATTTTCATTTTTCACCAAAACATGATGCTGTATATCATACTATTATAAGATGTATTATATCATATATTATTGTTATACGCTTATAATTCAATACTGATGTATCATATGGTGTAAATATAGATTCATGGCAATAATAGTATAAAATTAGTTTAAATAGTTTAAAAATTGCATAGTGTGTAGAAACTCGTAATACACATAATATGCATTATGGAGAAACTTGTATTACGTTTTCAAGGTTTTTGGTGTATACAATTTTTTATTAATATTTATCGGAGATAAGCTTTACAAATGAAAACATTTCAAATGCGTTTAAATTTGTTAAATAATTAATGAGTATATAACAAATCAATATATATATATATATATATATTTTTTAAAGTGCCTACCTATAGGTGATTATTATAAGGAATCCATTTATTGCTTGTTTTCTTTTCGCTAACATAATGTTTCAAAAATCAATATATAACTAATTAGTATTATAATTATCACGGTATGGGTACGTTATCATGGTATTAAAATTATCACGAAATAGTCAAAAGCCTACCCTGACTACCCTTTGCACACATTTATGAATAATTTACTTGCATCACTATTTAAATAGCGTTATCCATACACACGGGTGTTCTACTAAAATTAATTAGTTCATTAATAAATGCATTCATTTATTTATTTATTTTATTTATTTTCTATACAAAGGTATATTGCATAACTAATTGTGTTATTGTAATCTCATTTAGTCTTGTTTTCTTGAACATAATGTTTTAGAAATTAATATATAATTAGTTGGTATAATATTAATAAATTATTGAACTAAAATAAACACACCATAATATTATATCGGTACAAAAATAATTAATAAATAATAGTAATAAATCTTTGCATAAACTATTAAAATAAAAATTAATGATCATCAATGAGTATAATGTTGTCCCGGTAGTAGACTCATAAAGAAATGTTATCTTCGTTAGGTATATATCTAATAAATCCTTGAATAGGAAATTGTAAAACAATTGACACATAATAACTAGGTAGGTGTAATAAAAACATTCAACGGATTATATTTAAATAAATATTAACATTATTTTTAGGCATAATATCAGCTGTAATGCCTTAAACGCATAAGTCATATAGGTAAATTGTTGAACATTTTACTATGGCTGCGTGTTATTTTAGAGATGGTATTCAACAATGGATGTCCCCAAATTGAAACGAACAGTCATCTTCAATAGTGTGGATATAAGATTGTGTAACGTTGAAGTGCATTGGAGACAAAGTATTATACCTAGCTGATTTTGATTCGGACACGATATCGTGGATCGTTTGAGTAGGCATGTGAACAGTATTTATTGTTATTTATTTATTATAAATATACGCACCATAAGTGTTGCTTATGTTTGGTTAACAATCTCGAGTACGTAGGAAATGATCTAGAATTGCAAAGCTCACTTGACCCTTTGGCTGACATTGCGTTTTAATAGGTTACACAACCTTGACTTATGAACAAGAATAAAAAGAGTCGAGAACCGAGTCGGTATTGTTGGTTAATTATTGAATTAAGTGTTATCAAGTTGAAGAAACTGTTAATTGTTGAAAGTTGACATTAACTGTGGTTAAAATAATAAACTTGAATGTAGGAAGGTAGGTATGATTGGAACTAAAAAGTATAAGTATTAATCATTTATCTGTAAGGGAGATTGGGGTACAAAATATTATTATAAGAAATAAAACAAACAAAAAATAGTTTATAAAAATGTATTTAAAAAAAAGTTGTTATAAAAGAATGTTATAATATTTATTAGGTATCTATTATATTAATTTACCAAGAAAAATGTTGGTTAAATATTTTAAAATACGTTACTTTATGTGGTGTTCAAAATAATATAAAAAATTTTTTACCTAAAACAAAACCTAATTTATAAACATTTTTTTTCGTCGGAATTGATAATAAACAATTGAAATGCTAAAACCAAATTAATTATCAAGTTGTCAGTGTTGTAGAACTACGGTTTATGTAAGAAATTTTATATTATAAATAATCCACTGTGGTAAAAATATTTTTATTTTAAACCGCGATACCACATAAGAGAACGTTCGTACAATCACGAAGGCTATATAACGTTCTTCGCCAAATTAAATCATTCAATTTGACAGAAATTATAAATCGTATTTTAATGTATCCCATGCATCACTTTACTCCGATCTCCCCAATTGATTTTTCAATATTTTTTGCTCCATAATTTCTGTGAAAATATTAGGGAAATGTAATAAGCACCAAAGAAGTGCCAAATTTGAGCTTAAACTTATTGTATTTTCATAACAAATTATAACAACTAAATGCTATTGTTTTTATTATAATTTATAAATATAGTATCTATAATACTAATTCACTTTAATTTTCATTTTCACTTTGTTTTTCTGACAGATTTAGTTTCTGATTGTCAATAAATCCAAAACACCTTATTTTTATTTAAACTGAACTAACACATTGTAAAGAAATATTTAATAAAATTTAAGACAAATAAGTGAAAAACTATTTCATAACGACAAATATATAAATTCAATTTAAAATATTATATTTATATTTTTGTAGTTTCCTTATAATTTCTGTTTATAAAGTGTGACGCTATATGTAAACCCAGATTGTGGCAACATCATACGAGTTGTACTTTCTGAAATATTTTAAAGAAAATTTTTTATCGTTTTCATAGGCATCAAATTTAAATAAAAATCAATTGTTAACAATGTATTGGTTATGTTAGGTTAGTCATCAATTTCATTTTCAAACATTTTTATTTTTGTCAAGCATTAACATTTATATACTATTTCAATTATTTATATTCTTTAATTAAGTTTTAAAAATTTAAAAGACATTTTAATTGTTCACTATGTAAATATGAATTATTGAAATTGGCTTTTAAATATAAAATAAGATTGTTAAATATGTAGTGTCCTTGTATTAATTGTTAAGTATAGGTATTATTGTTGTCATACCCAACCGACATTGTAATACATTTGGACAGAGTGAAAACTATAAACAAGGAATTTTAATGTGTGTAAATATATACTAGAATAATTCACAAACTACAAAGTACAAAGTATAAGATATGTAATAAGTACAATAATGGTATTAAATGATTGACGATTGTAATCAATTTTTTATTTTCAAATTTATAATAAATTATCACTTAAACATAGGTAATATTTTATGTGGCATACGTATTATTATTACAGTGAAATCTCTCTTAACGGACACTTCTCAATAACGGACAAAATTTCTGGTCCCGGCATAGTCCCGTTGAAAATAATGGATAATGCTCCTCTAAATGGCGAATACTTCTAAATAACGGACGCGGGCAGGTTTAGGTAGTTCGAAATGTTTAAATATATCAAAATAACGGACAACTATCCAAAGAAATACGAACTTATTGTGTATACATACAATACAATATGCACTATTTCTGTACTTCCGATAAAGACATTTTATCTAAATCGTAATTTAATGAATACGATAAAGTATGAAAAATTAATAAATACGAACCTATACGAACGATAATTATGGTTTATTGATATTTACTATTGTCCGTTAGTATCGTATTTAACATGGCTCCGGTATGGTGGTGTTTGACGTTGAAAAATAAAATCAACATAATAAAATGTTATGATAAAAAAAAACAAAGATTTTATAAATTAAAGATACTATAAAAATTAAGATTGCAGTTAGTGAATAGGCTAAAGATATTTTGTTTCAATAAGAGTGATGAAATTTCATTGTCATTAGTTACTCAACTCCAGTCTAATTTTGAGAAAATTGCAATACAAGAAAAAAACAAACTAAAATTTCAGATTTTTTTTTAATATGCAATTTTGTATAATACATTTTGGTACGTCTAAATAATTGTAATAAATTATGTAATAATAAACCTAAAGTAAAATATTTTTTTAAAAAGTCAATAAAATTTAAATTCTCAAAGACATAAATACATACATACATATTATTTTATTCATTTTTCTCAATAGCGGACAATTTTGTTGGTCTCATGAGTGTTCACTATTCAGAGGTTTTACTATATTATCTAAAAAAAAACAATCTTTAATTTAAAAGTTGTACCTATAATAAATGTTAATAAATGTTCAAGTACCTACTCTTTTACTTATATATCTAATAAATTATATTAAGGTTTCTATATAAGTCTCATAAGTAGACATTAATGTCCGATCGTGTCCACAAGAACGACGGCCCCTGCTTATGAAGTTCTTGTTTCTATATATATAAACATAATATATGGTTTATCACGGGGCAACTTAAGCTACCGCTGAAACATTCTATGCTTTTTGGTGTTAATTTTCTGGCTGTTGTAGTTTTATGCCAGTTGGCTTTCTCTGTAAAACACTAATGTATCATCAAGAAAAAATAACAAATTTATTTAAAATCAAATAGGTAGACAAAAAATGTGTTATGCAATAAATACAAATAATAAAAGTAAAATGGTACATTATTTAAAATATTATAGTTCACAATACAACTTCTTGAGAGTAATAATTGACAATAATAAGTATGTAAAATGAGATATTATAGATTATATGACTATATTACAGTACATATCATAGAATATTGAACATAAAAAATCACATAAACTTTATTAAAATAATTTCTATCTAATAAAGGTATTACAACCTATTGCCATAAGTTGTAAACATCATAATCAGTCATATTTACTTATTGTACCTACACATTTGTAACATTTACCTATTCTTTTATTTTTTATTTTAATTTGTAAATAGGTTATAGGCAATTCTTTTATCGTCAATATTAGGTCTTCGCTTATATGAAGGTAGTCCTAGCAATAATAATCAATATATAAGCGATAATTTTTAATTCAATAATTAAATTTAACATATTCTTTTAAGAAAAACGTATTCTCCATATAACAATATTTTTAAAAAGGAACATTAGTATTCATCACATTTTTCTTTTATCAAACAATTAACAATTGTAAAATATGTACATTACGTATCAAATATTCTTAATTGTTACGATCAATAAAATTTCACTCGCCCATACATCAAGAAGTCCAAATTAAAATTTAAATAAGTTATAGAGTTTCTCTAAGTCTCCAAAATTTTCCTAATATTTTTACTAAATATATGAAGCAAAAAGAAAAATAATTTAGAAACTATGTTGAATCTATATTATGATTGACTATCATCACTGATCCTGAGCTTTACATTGATATTCTCTTAGTTTCTTACCAAGGTATTTGATATTGTAAACATATAACAATGAAAGAAAATATTTAAATATGATCATTATTAATATTTTAACAGGGAATATTAGACGCGCATAGTCGGACAGTTAGTGGCATGGCGAAGGGATTAATCATAGAGCCTCCGAGTAATTTATGGTGTGCTGGGTGGGCATTAATTAAGTATTAACTAGTATTTATCTGGTTTGGGTTAGTGGGTGAATAATAAAACTTACCTCTGAACTGTTTAAGGTTGCCATGCTACCGAACAATAGTATAATATATTATTAACTAATATTGTCATAATTTTTAAACGTGGGTTTAAAGTCGGGCTAATGTTATACCAGTATAATAATAAAAAAAACCTGGATACAGTCTGTACCAATAAATTCTTTCTTTACAACGAAAAAATAATTACAATGTATTACAAAATATGAGTATAAAAAATAATGAGAGTTGACGATATTTAGGGATTTTATAAGATTTTCAATTATTGAACTTGACTGCAGTGATCTTCAGCTTTCAGTTCAATATAATATGAAACTATTTTGATCCTTAAAATTAATTTACCTATGACCTCTTAACATTTATTTTGCACTCATATTTAAGTATCCGTCCACGACCTCTTCTGTTCATTTAATTATTTGTATTTAAATGCATTTAATTATTATTTAATTATTTTACTTAATAAATTGCATTTATTTCCTTGCATTATTATTATAAATAATAATAATATTAATAATTATTTATTATTATTTATAATATGAAGTAATATGGGAATAAACCTTTGATCATATATTTTTCATTAAATTTAATGTATAAAAGAAAAGTACCTATTAGGTTTGTAATTTAAAATTGACTGAATAGTCTCTATTGCTATGTACCTGGCGTTACATAACTTTTATGCTGAATTTAACGCAGCAATGACCTCGAGGGTAAGGGGGAACAACATACGTTTCAACACAACCACTATATGAATAATAACTAAACCACAAGCACGCAGGAAAAGACAAAACTGACTATAAAAAATCATTTCTGAGAAACACAGAAATCAGAGATCCATACCGGCACAGAATAAATTTAATATAACTAATTCTAAGAAATTAGAAGGTGTGAGAATTAACTAAAATAATATAATATCAATTTCGTGATATTATATTATATTACTAAAAATACTAGGAATTCAGATGACGTGTGAACTAGCCGCATCCGGCGAGTTATCGCCGCTTGACGACAAAGTGTGGACAGTCGGCATTTCCTTTATACACGACAGACTAACTAGGTCAGCATTATCTCATGAGGGTGACGTAGGTACCGATAGGAGGAGTAGCCAATATATAAGGGAGCCCGAATCAGCATCATTTTAGACGTGATTTTGCCAGGCTACAGAGAGCACCTTCACGCCAGTCGATTTTCTGAATTATAATAAATCAATCATCATAATATTAAATAGTTTTTTACAATTATTTCAACACCGCGACTTCAAAGCTCCTTTTCGTCCATTCACGACTCCTCGTCCTCTGTGAGGTCCATATCATTTGGCGCAGTCGGGTTTAGGAGTCCT